>JABFPN010000861.1:0-36961 GCA_022817305.1 Leptoteleia sp. ZL-2020
ATCCTCCTTATTTGCACTGAGAGAAAAATACTTAGAATATGTACGATTATTGTAAGATATTTTTTCTTATCAAATCTATAGTAAAAAATCAACATATATGGTCCATGTAAGTGTTAACAATTTCATACACTCGACGCTCCCAGTTTCAGCGAGCTCGAGACCGGAAGTGCTCCCAGTTTCAGCGGGGTGCAATTGCGCACGTGTTTAGCGCATGTATATTTTCATTGGTTATTTCTATTCGGTTGTTTCCGTTGTAACCTGCCTTAAACTGTATACAATTATTAATGAATTAAGCAAGTTTAAATTTCCCGCCATCGATATTCAGTTATTAATGGTTACACAGCGAACCGGATATAGGAACATTTCCGCTGAAAACGGGGAAGAAATTTCGCTGAAAATGGGAGCACGTTGAAAATGGGAAGGCTGAAACTGGGAGCGTCGAGTGTACTTGAACGCGTTTTTTTATCATCTCGAAAACGCGTTCAAGTAATTCGCTTAAAATTGATGACAAACTTTTAGGTACTTCAACGTTAAATAATCTGCCAAATTGAGAAAATGTGCTAAAACTAAGGATATTAATTAATTATTATATATTTTAATAAAAACAAAGAACGCCCTAATCTAGTAATTAACGCTTACGGCATCGCGTTAAGCATG
This sequence comes from Leptoteleia sp. ZL-2020, assembly GCA_022817305.1. Classification (NCBI taxonomy): domain Eukaryota; kingdom Metazoa; phylum Arthropoda; class Insecta; order Hymenoptera; family Scelionidae; genus Leptoteleia; species Leptoteleia sp. ZL-2020. The sequence continues at coordinate 658 of JABFPN010000861.1, forward strand.
ATTAAATGTTCTTCAAACTCGTTTAAAAATTTCGCGCCTTTATGATGATTGGATCTTTCACTCGACAGTCCAATGCGCAATACAGAACCAGTAGTCCTGAAATTTTCTATCCCTTGGACCCTATATGTGAGACACTTTAGTCCACGTAAATAGAGTCTCAATTTTTGATCAATTTTTTTTATAAAAAAGATCGTTTCAAAATTGACATTCATTTTTATGACACACGCAAGTTTTTTACGATGACGTCATTCTTTGAGGAAAACTTGAAAAGTAATCAATGTTGATAAGTGGATCGTTGTGTCAACTGACAATCTGTAAAATTGTGGGTGTATCGTTCTACTGATAAAAAGATAATTACAGTTTAACGTGAACATGTTTAAAAAAATTAAAGATAAATTAGCCGAGGAGATGAAACAGTCACCTGCAAGACTGCAAGCTAGTATGCAACAACTTGCACAGGTACTGAGCCAGTGACTTTCCAGATCTTAAACATATTTTGTAGGATGGAACATGTTTTCCTAATAGTAAACAATCATTTTTATATTTATATGAATTTCAGGTCGTATCTCCAGCTTTGTCTAGCACCTCGATTCAGGACTTGTCGACATCGAATGATAATTTTAGTTTGACAGAAGAGACTGATACAGGTTTGACATTCACGTTACAGTTATTGACATTCATTTGCTCCATTATGCTGTTCTGTTATTGGAGCATTCCTTATCAAACCCAATTAATTCAATAGGCCATTGGTCTTATAAGTTACAATTGCATATTGTGATTAGGATTTTTGATTGTTTAATAATTTATTTTTAATAGACTGTTAATATTGATTTCCTTTTTATGATCAATAATAATGATTTTATTCTTATTCGAATAAAAATTAATTGTCTTTTTTATTTGCTTTATATGCAGAATATTAATTAATAATAAACCAGAATTAATTGATAAATAATTTAGTATGTTTTAATGTTAGCTTGAGCATTTTTATAATTAATTTTAAAGCTCCATAGAGTGTTTAAAATCATAAATGAAACTTTTATGTAAAATGATTAATCAACTTTTTTAATGATTCATTACTTATGTGGCTTGAAGAAAAATTGAGTTATCTCCATTTTCTTAGAAATTAGTTTTTTACCATAATTAGGTATTTTTTATATACTAATCTATAAATTTACATGCAATAGCTATCAAAAATATGAAAATATTGCCTGTTTTGTTATTACAGCCAAGTAAGTCCAGTAATAATAGGGGTAAATAGTTAATTACAAAATATAAGATTAAAAAATTGTATGGTGATAAATAGTCTCTATTTAAAAGAATGGATTACAGGTCATGAAAAATCTAGATATTTATCTACACGGAGAAAAAAGAAACACAAAAATCTTAAAACATATTAGTAACTTTTATTAGTAAACGGATACTTAAATTCTTATAATATTCCCAAAAAACCAATTTTTAAATTTATATACTTTAATAATTATGAAAAATAACATATATCTATAATTTTTAAATAGTGTGAACATATATAAATGCTAACAATGAAATTTTACTAACTTGAGATAGTTAATTGTATGGAAGTAAAATAATTAATTTTTCCCAAAATATCTCATAAATGACTCTAAAATATTATGTTCTGTTTCTTTTATTTGATATTCATGGAAAAGTTGGAAAACCTAATGTTAAAATAATATACATTCTCTAAGTCCTAGAGCTGTATTTTGAAAATTTAAAATCTTTATTTCATAAACATAACTAGTGGAGTTAGCTTGGTTTACCTTTAAGTTACAGGTACAATCTAATTACTACAATAAAAGAATATTAAATTTCTAGAAATATATGTCTAATATTTTTTCACATTCATTAAATAATTAAATAATTGTAGAAACTCCACGGAACAGTCCAGCAAGGCACGGGTTTCAGTCCGTAAATTTGACTGCGTCTTCTGAAAATCATACAGTATCTTCTCGCAAATCCTCTGTTAGCAGTATCACAAGTGATGCTTCTTTTTTATTTCCTTTATATGAGAGCCCTGCAAATACCTACCATTTACAGGTAATTTCTGCAACACAATTGAATATTGAAATTGTTGCTCAGTTATATAAAACCATTGCCTCTTCAGTTACAAAAAAACAAAAAAATTATTATTATTTTTACAGTCTGATATGGATCAGTCAGCGAGTGAAGTGGATGATAATATCAGTTCCCAACTCGACCGTGTTACCAAGGATCAATTGTATTCAGCCTACCGAGATGTGCAAACGAAACATAGGAAGTATCGCAGCAAATACAGAGATTTGGTTTCACATTATAAAGAACTTGAAAGAAATCAACGTAAACTAGAGAGCCTTTTGGTTGAAACCCAGGATAAAGCTCTTCGTAGGATAGCAAATTTAAAAGAGCAATGTCAGTTAGAGCAACAAGCAAAGGCACATTTAGAAGAGTTACTAAGAAATGACATAGAAGAAAAGGAGTGTCTAATCACTTCGTTAAATACCAAGGTATACTTCCTATATGTTTTCCTTTTTATCTAAATATTTCCCATAAATTATTGCAACTGATACGAATTTATTTATAAAGGCAATAAATAAAATTGAATAGAATACATATTCTTGTTGATTATATAAATAATTTAATAAATAAAAATATTAATAATATACCCTAACCTTTTTTATAACAATAACTTCAAATCTTTCTTTTTGACCGTTAATCTTTGGACAACAAACAAATAAATAATTAAATAACTCAGTTATATAATGACTGACGTTTTGACCTTTGTTATAGTCATTCTCAAAATCTTGTGATAGATGTTAAAAAGTTTGTTTTTATTTTTGAACCATTAGTCATTGCGTTGTTTAAATTATTTAGCCTTTACCAATTTGTCGAAAAATACTATATATAACTGGTTTATTGACATTACGTGAAATAATACAGGTCGAAATAATAATAAAGATCGAAACGTCAATCATTACATAGCTCAGTTATTTATTTATATATTTATCTAAAAATAAACAGATCAAAAGAAAGATTTGAAATTAATTATTAATAGACGTTAACATTATTATTTAACATTAAATTTACATTGAAATAAATATAATTTATTATATCATACTACACAACTGAACTAGATATTTATAATTAATTTTTTTTTAGATTGCGTTGTTGCAAAAGAATGGTGGAGAAAATGGAGAAAATGCTGAAAATCAGAACACAGAATTGTTAATCGACCTGTCTAATGAAACGACATCGGGTGTTCCAAATGAAAGCCTGATCGTTGAAAACGAGCAATTAAAGAACAAATTAAGTATGTTGGAAGTTTTAGTTACGAAACAGAAAAGTACCTTAAAGAAGAACAAAGAAATGCTGGCCCAGGAGACGCAAGAAAAACTGACCTTAGCACGTGACTTTAACAATCTTAAAAGTGAATTAAAAGAATCGAATGAAAGTGTGCTAAAACTTTCGGAAGAAGCCGAAGCTCTGAGGAAACGCGAAGAAGAGGCTGCTATTTCTTTAGCGGAGAATAAACTGTCTATTTATCGCGAGCTTGAAGGGAAAGAAGAACAAATAAAGAAATTGACCCAGGACTTAGATAACTCCGCACGAGCGCGAGACAGTCTTAACGAAACTCTCGAAAAGTACAAAAGCGAATTAGAACAGTTGCGATCGTCGAATAAAAATGAAAGCAATGAAATGATGACGAGATATCAAGAGGAAATGCACCGTAATAATGAACTGTCTCGTAAGCTTCAGGAATTCGAAAAACTACTTAGTGTGGAAAAGGAAAAAGCTTTACATGAATCAGACGTTATAGAGAAATTGAATAACAGATTCGAAGAGAACAACGCAGAGCTTATTGTGCTTAAAAGTAAAAATGATCAATTGTTGGCAATGTTCGAAAAAGAAAAGTCGGAAAAAAATTGCATGAGTGAAATTTGGAAAGAAATGCAAAATACATTGCACAGTGAATTGTCTCAGTTGAAGAATATCGTTGCTGGCAAAAACAAAGAGATGGAAGAAAAAGAATGCAAATTAGCATCCCTTACCGAGGAACATGCTACCTGTAAAACCATAGTTGATGAAATGAAAGCAAAAATACAAGAAATTCGGGAGCAGCTCTGCCAGTTGATTGATGAGAAGGAAATGCAATCCAAAAAAATAAAAGAATATAAAAATAATGCACAATTACTTCGGAGAGACTACAATGAATTGATGGAACATGCGAAAATTAATATTAATGACAGGAAAAATGATATAAAGAAACTTAAGAAGGAGTTGGTGGATGTGATTTCGAAATTGAACACTGAAACACAGTCGAATTCTGATTCCGAAGAAATAACCAGATTAAGAATGCAAAACGAGAAACAGTTGGCTGAGTGTGCTAATTTAAAACGAGAATGGGAAACTCGAACATCACAGGTGCACCAGTTGATATTGCTAGTTGAAGATCTCGAATTTAAACAGCAAAAGCTTTTGGATGACAATAAAATGTTGCGTAATACTTTGGAAACCAATAATATGCAATGGTTAGATATGGAAGAAGAATACAAAAAGAGAATAAAGAAAGAAACAGAGGCAAAAGAGTCAATCAGAAGCGAAAATGTTGCATTGGAGGCAAAAATAAAAAGTAACACAGAAAGAATTAATTATTTGAAGCATGAACTCAGTGCTAGCATGAATCGACATCAAGCCAACAAGCAACCAAAACAAAGAGGTGGGAACAGAAAACAGGACAAAATAATTTCATGCGCAGAAGATTTACAGCAAGATGTTGAACACCTTAATAGGCGAATATCTGAGCTTAAAAAAGAGATTGTTCAATTGAATAATACAAATGTTATGTTGCAGCGCGATTGCGTTAGATTTGAAGAAGCTAAGAAACAGTTGTATGAGGATAATTGTAAGGGACAAGAAATTTATTATAAATTGAAAAAACTTAGCGAATCTCAAAACGAAACAATTAGTTCTCTCAGGTCCAAACTTTTCCATATTTTAAATGATAAACAGAGTGAATCTGAAAATAATGATGTAAATTCCGATAAATTAATGGATGATCTTAATTTGAAAGCACAGCAACATGGTTCAAAAATGTCTAAAAAACTAGAAGAGTTAAAAATTTCAGAGAATAAACAGCAGTTAAAAGAAAGAATGTCAATAGAAAATATTGACCTTGTTATTAATAAGAAGATTGAGAAATTAATGTTAGAGAAAGATAACATTGAAATAGAAAATGTGACATTGAAACAAAAAGAACAAGAACTTATTTTTAAAATTGCGGAAATCGAATCTGATAATAAGGGAAAAGATGAAAATATGTTAAAGTTGGAATCTAAATTAAGTGAAGCGGTTGAGGTACATAACGAATTGAGTCAGGACATAGAAAAATTGAAATCAACCAATGAGGAAATTGTTCAACAAAATGAAGCCTTATTGAATAAAAAGAACGAACTGATCCAGGAAAATGAAAAATTGGAACAATCTATCAAAGATCAAATGAAATTAATTTCTGATCTCGAAAAAAATATACAATATTTAAAATCCGAAATTAAAGAACGAGAGAATTCAAGTGTATCATTGCAAACATCTATACAGACATTTAAATTAGAAAAAATAGAACTGGAAAAACGCGTATCCGAATTATTAAAAGCAAATGAAGAATTAATCACAATTAAAAAGCAGCTAGAAGAACGAGATAAACAGATTTCAGAAATCAATCATGAAATGCAACGTCTCAACGAAATTTTATCATCTTATGAATCAAAAGTACATCAACTTGAAACTGAGCATGCAAAGTCTAGTAAAAATCTTAACGAACAAACGAAACTTAACGAAGAACTAACTTCTGAAAATAAAATGTTAAAAGATAAGTATAATGAAATAATAAAAAATAACGAAAAAGAAAAATCTATTCAAGCAGACGTCATTAATAAACTTAAAATAAAAATAAAGGATTTGGAATCGGAAAGTCAGAAATTCCTTAGAGATTATAACGAGCAAGTCGATATCAATAAAGAGCTTGAATTGGAGAAAAATAAGCATATCATGAATTCAGCTGCTCTGGAAACAATTATGAAAAATAGTAATACAACGATTAAAGAACTTGAAAAACAAGCATTCTGTTTTCAAAGTCGCGTGAACGAGTTAGACAAATTGTGCACCGAATTATCTCAAGAAAACGAAACGCTGCAACGTTCAAACACTGTTTTCAGCAATGACATTCTGAATCTTAAATCTGAGATAGAAAAATTGAGACAAGAAAATAGTGAATCAACAACACAGATTCACGAACTTACAGTGATTCGTGAGAAATTATCTTCTGAAAACAAAACATTAAAAGATGAGAAAAATGAAACGATTAAAAATCTTCAAGAAGCAGAGACAACAAAAAACAAACAAAACGACACAATTGTGGAACTAAAATCTGAAGTTCTACAGTTAAAGTCTGTCCAGGTTGAGTACAACAATTTAAAAGAGGAGCTTGAAATATTAAAAAACACAAATGAAGAAATAAGTACCGTTAATGACAAATTGAAGACTGATATAAATATATTGGAAAAAAAGAATAATGAATTACTAAAAGAAATACAACAATACGATTTAAAATTACAGGATTTAATAATGGAAAATAAAAATTTAAGCTTACGCGTTACCGAATTAACGAACACGTGTGATAGTGTAACAAAATTAAAGGAAAATATCGACGAATTAAAATTGGAATTAAATAATAAGGGGGAAGAACTAACTCATTTACAAGATGATAATAAAAATTTATTAAAATCAATAAAACAGTTAAAAGACGAAGCAAAAACGAAATTCGAAAAAGTAAATGAAATTACAGAAGATAATGAAATTATAGTTCTCAAAGAAATGATTACTAAACTGGAAGAAGATATGCAGTTAAAAGAAGATGCGAACAAACAGTTAGAGGCACAGTTGGATGAAACTTTAGTAACTTTCCAAACGAAGGAATCTCAAATGCGGAACCTTAATGAGGAGTTAAAGAAGAAAGTTGAAGAACTGAAAAATGAATTGAATATAAATAGTGATGAGCAATCTATGAGATTAAAACAATTAGCTAAGGAATTCCAAGCTCAGTTGCATGAAAAAGATGAAGAACTGCAAGCTGCGTTGGAAAAACGTTTTGGTAAGAAAAATATTTTAGTATAATAGTGTACTGCACAAAAAGTCTTATATATTAAGGATTTACAATAAGATTGAATTTAACATCAGCTGATAACTTGTACTTTTATTGTAGTAGTCCACAATGGACAGCTCTTCACGTGTTTGCAAAATGATTATTTTATATTTCCTTCATATATGTTGTATGAATTATAGAACTTTGTATACTCAATAAAAAAATTATGTTTAAATAATTTCAGTAAATTGAAATAAAACGTATATATAGTCATTAAAAAATAAACTTAGAAAGTAATTACTTTATTAAAATTCTTTTTATTTCACAAAAAAATAGTTTTTATTATGAATTTATTTAAATAGTAATAAAATAATAAAAAATATTTATTATTGTTTACGAGTAAATAAAGTAAAAAGAGACACGCCATACAGTGGTGTGCGAATATATATACCTTTAATTTAAAAAAATAATAATACATTTCTTACAAATACATAGATTTGCAACAATCTTATGAATCTGACTTAATTCGACAATACAAGGAACAACTTAAAGATTTCCAAATTGAGCTTACACTGAAATCAGAACAAATAGAAAACTTAATACTAGAAAATAAGCAAAATTTAAATGCAAAACAAGAGGAGATTGATAAATTACAAGAATCAGTTGCACAGCTGAAGAAGAATCATTTAAGCGAAATTAAAGATGTCGAGAAAAAGTGGAAGGGTAAAGTAGAACAGAAAATAACCCAACTAGAAATGAAGCACGAAGAAGAAGTTCATGAATTAACTAATGAGTGGCAAAATGAGAGGCGGGTAAGGGACGAAAGTTTTAATCATCTGTCTTTCCTCATCATTGTTTACGTTATTATTTAATACTATAAATCATTTGTTAATTTTTATTTCTTTTCTGACGATTCAATATTTTGATTTACATTCTTTTATTTTTGACTTTCAGACTGACACAACAACAAACTTAACACCTGAGGTATTTTGTTTTGTTTTACCATTTAATATTTTAATTATTATTTGAAACATTGATTCGATTCATTATCTGCAATAATTACTTATAAAACTGGAAATAATCCACTCATAAATATATATAATATAGGCATAGAAAGTACAGTTTTCTATATTTGTTCAAAGAGAGGAAAGTAGACTATTGTGAGTCTCACTATTTCGAAGGAAATATCTTGAATAAAACCTTGCCTTCAACTTTTCCATAATACTAAACTTTCTTCTTTGGTTAAGAGGTACAATTTTTTAAAAAGACCAAAGTAGATAATTGCACATAGGTCAATAATGAGATACTATACATAATTTATTTACATTTACGTTGTCAAAAAAAAAAAAAAATAATGTTTAATTTCTAATTGAAGTTCTTGGATTTGTCATTCTTCATTTTAGTAAGAAAATATATGAAAAACTGTACTTCCTTTACTTGTTTACATAATGTATGTTTATAATTGATAAAATGTTATTATTCATGAATTATAAAAATTTCATTACTAATATATTACAGGAGTTAGAGAATACCTCACGGGTCGCTATGGCAGCTGTGCAATCTAATACAGGATCATTTCATACATTGCAGCAAACACTTTTGTCACAAAAAAGAGAACTGACAGAGCTAAGGAAGTTAGTCAAATTAAGACATGAAACATTGGAGGATTCAACAGAGATTGAATATTTGAGGAATATTTTATTTGAGTATATGATGGGCAAGGAAACATTAGTGCTTGCCAAAGTAATCGCGGCAGTTGTGAAATTTGATCAAAATCAAACTTCTAAAATTATTAAAAAAGAAGAGGATAAATTGACATTAGTGAGATATTCCTTACTGTTTAATATCTTTAGCTATTTAAAATAATTTTTTATAATAAGTTAAAGTTAATAATAATATTTTAACAATAAATAAAACAAAGATAATTAAAATTATGTTTCGTTATTAAAATTTAATATTTAAATATATATAATTAGTATTTATTTAACATTATGAATAATTTTGTATTAATTTATTTTTTATAGCTTGGATCCCTTGGTCTTACATGAGAAGAATGGAACATAATTCCACTAATAAACGTGGTAAGACTCAACTCTCTGTAAATAATAGTCAAACAATGGAAATTGACTTTGGAGGCATTTATTGGGTGAAAGACACTTATAGTAGTAATCTTATAAATAACTGTACATATAGAATGGTACAATATTACTTAATGTGTTTAAGTTTGATTTAAAGTAACTGTAAATAACAAAAACAATTCCAGTTTTATTGCTACAATATACTGACAGTTATTTTAACAAATAAAAAATTTTCATTCTATTTTGTTCTTTTCTTATGAAAGTATAGTATGTGATAAACATTGTTATTAAATTTATATTGTCATTTAAGAGGATTATGAAATTATAAATTATATAAATAAAAATTGTAATAAATGCATGAATTAAAACAAAACTTTTTATTTCTTTACACATTACAAGTCTGTAATTATAATGTAAGTACGGCATCAGGATTTTCTTTCATGCATTCCTTCAATTTAGTAGCAAAAAAATTACGCCGATCTGCAATAAATAGTTTTTTAAATGCATATCTGATTGACACTTGCTCGCCTCTATCTGTAAGTTGTTTAGCCTCATCCTCTTTCAGCAAGGGCCTAAGAGCCATATTCCTTTCTAGTATCATATCATAAAATTGAAAACCTCCTTTGATGAATGCAGGACCTTTTGATGCTAAAATTCTATCTACATTCTTTTCTTTTCGATATTTAAACCAATTATCTTGCAGTAACCACAAAACACCAGAAGTTAAAGCACAACAACAGTAGGTAAATACTCGTATAATTGCTATTCGCTTCGCGAATTTTAATACATCATATAACTGTAAATAACTGGAGTTTGCAAGAATAATAAAAATAGGACAAATAAATATTTCCCGAAAGAAATCAAGAGATTGAGACAAGACAATTTCACGCGCAATTGCGAACTTTCTTGCTTCTTCTGGCATAATTAAAGTTTTAAGGAAAAGTTGTGCTTGTGGCTTACTCCAATCTATAACGTCAGTGGATATGTAAATCTTTGGAGCATTTACTTCCTCTACCTTACTATAAGCATATGTTAAAGGGATGCCAATTTTAGCACCAGTTTTAAAATAGGGTGCACCGATAGAATAAGTGTCCAAACCAACGAACATAAATGGTTCATAATATTTGCGTTCCTTCTCCTTAATTTTTAATTCTTGAAGAACTTGGTTGAAAAGAAGATTGATTCTAGGATGAATACTTACTGGTTTTGTATATCTGTAATAAGAGAGTTTTAATTATATCAGTGATAAATATATGAATTTACCTTTTCTTTTATATATTACAAACATAAATTCATTTTATGAGAAAAATATTTTAAACGATTATAATTTTATTTATTACTTTAACATTCAGAAAGTCAATATCTCACCTATGACAATTGAAATTTTTACAAACAATTTATGGTATAATAATACACAATTTATAGTATACTTAAGCTTGAAAATATATTTATCTTTTGAAGATTGTAATTGCACTTAACCTTCATTTAAAGTACTGTATTATACTGATTTTTACACAAAGTAATATTTCTTGTAAATTTATTCACCGCCTATAAATTTCTATTAATAAAGCAATTTTCAATTTTCTTTACTCCATCTGTCTAATTCTTTTCCTTCATATCTTTTGTTGTAATAAAGTTTTGTTTTTATTTTGGAAATGTAAAAAATGGGAATGTAATGATCGAATTCTCAAATGATAAAAATTTACACATTGATAATATAGAAAATTCATAAATATTTAATTGCACTGGTACACTTATAATCCTTAATTAATGAAAACAAACAAAAATAGAATTCATTATAATTAAACAATTTGTTGTATTAACGTATCATTTAAAAGGATTACGCTTAAAATCATGAATTAAATATATGAATTAAATATTTTATTTTAAATGAAATAATTATTTCGAACTTACTCGTGCATAGAAAGAATAGTTTTATATTTGTCTGCAAAATATGTATTCATAAAAAGTTGTCCTGTAGGGATAACACTAACAACAATTCCAGTGTATATCCCATACCAATTCCTTTTTAAATAATTGATTATATATTCTGTCATTTTGTATTGTTACAATTAAAAAATTGCTTATTTAAATAATAATTTAATTTAACAAATAAGTTAGGTTCTTATTGCTTATAGGCCATTGAAAAGAATTGAACAGGAATCAGTGGTTAGATTTTTGGCCCACGCATGAAGTTAGTAACTAACTTAATATATATACGGTACCGGCGCGTAAATTTAAACGCTCTAGAATAAGATAACATTTTAAAATGTAATTTTGCTTTCTTAATTTCTTGTTTTTAACTATAAACATGATTTATAATATTTATATTAAATATTGGAATTAAATTTTGCTGCGTGTTTGACAGTTTTGACAGTCGAACAATATTCAGGATTATAATTTTAATATAAACATGACCGATTTACCAATGGCGCCGCTATATTTTCTTGGACAATAGTTGGAATATAATTTATACAGCAAGTCTAGAGAGTTGCATACACGTAGTCGATATTTTAAATCAAATTGCTTATAACCTAAAATATCATGTCAAACAAATGGTTTTGAGAAAGTTAATTTCTTAACGCTGATAACTAACAACAATCTAAAAAATTAGAAATTATTATTACTTATCAGTTATTATAATTATTATTATTATTACTCAAATGAGTGAAAAATTTGTTGTATCTAAACGAAATGACAAATATAATATTAAGTATAATGATGAGGAGAACAATCCTTGCGTGAAGGTAAGCTATTAATTATATATTTGTACTGCACTATTGTACATTTGCAAAATAACCATCAGATCGAGTGTTAAGTTATTTATTTTTCTTCGAATATATTGAATTTAATTATTAAATTTTTATGTACACTTTTTAATGAAATGTAACAAATGTTTTATTAAGTATAAACTTGTAATAAATACATTTTCATAAAAATGTACATTATACTACATACAAATTATTTATAAGATATTTAACTAATTTATGTAGTAGTTTATATAATTTCTATGTTATGATATAAATTATATAATGAATAAATCTGTGGCTAAAGTTTATAATAGTAAAAGGTTCCACATGAAGTTGGATGCATGTGTCAAAATAAAAATATAAGATGCCAGAATTATTCTTGCATTCCAATATTGAAATACCCATTAATTATGTTATATATTTTGTGTAATTAAAGAAGTTGTTATACATGAAATTCGATATGTTTAATAGTAAATATATCATTCTATAGATTTAAATCTATTTCTAACATCCTTATTTTTTTAATTTTTATCTCTATTTTTTTATTTAGTAATTATAGAATTTTACTTATATATTGTATAACGTTTAGAATTAAATATTTTAAAAATATTTTAAATATCTTTATAGGAACAGAAAATGACATATAAATGTCTGAATGAAAATAATTATGATCATTCAAAATGTGAAAATTATTTTACAAATTATACTAGGTGTTCTGAATTTTGGGTAAGATAGAAAAACAAATATTGCAAATATTTAAATTTCTTACATAATAATAAAAAATTATCTTCTTTTAGAATAAAGTAGCAGTAGATCGAAGAAGGAATCGAATATATCCTACTCTTCCACCATTAAATGAGAGGGAAAAAATTAAATTAGAATATAGACAAAAAAATAAAATTTAATTGAAAATTCAAGAAGTATTTAAAATTGATAATGCTGTTCTCAGGATATGTTTTACATTAGTTCTATATATGGAATTGTAATTTTCGTAACTTCTTAATAAATACAAAATTAGACAAGGAAAAGCATATAAAAAACTTTGAAAGATATTCAGTCCTTAAAGAGATCATTTCTGTATTATATGTGGGAGCTCTGACATTATGAAATGAAAATGTATAAATATTCAAACAAATTTTGCAATTATATCACACATTTTATTTCATTGATTAAAAAAATTAAACAAAATAAAAAAAATAACAATGATTTTCTTTTTAGAATGTCTATTATATATACAACTACAATAATGTTCATGTACATAACACGAATTTAATCGTTTGCCTATACAGGATAATCGTGTTTTGCATTAATTTTTTTTTAAATTTGAAGATTGCAAATCCACTATTATTCAAATAAACTTTGTTGCAAATTTATGAATATAAATTTTCAACAATTTTAAAATTTGGGTAATGTATTCTGATTACATATATATACAAGTATAATTACAAATGTAATAGCATCCTGGATAGAAAAACGCGCAGATACATATTGTTATAACAAATAATTTTTTATTTGAAACTTGATTACCAAAGTAAAAAGCGCAATAGTTCAAATGAATTACAACGATTTTGAACATTTTAAAGTTCATGAGTATTTTATGCAAAATGTTAAAAATTTCATTACAGTCCGTAAGGAATAATTATAAAAGCATTCATTTCTTGCACCTTTTTTAATTTTTCATTTTTATTCATTTTTCTACAAATTAGGCGATCAACATAAATTTTCTTAATTGCAAATTGCATCTTTAATTGTAAAAAATTGACTTGATTTTTGTGTCTATGGATTTCTAAATTTTGCTATTGAAATAGTTGATGAATAATAAATGTAATTTTTGAAAAATTAAAAAATTTTTAACTTTTATAACTGACAAAAGTTGTCAAACCAATAAAGAAAATGTGTTGCATCCTTGACAATCTTCAATTTCAATATTTCTGTAAATAAGAAATGTAATCTTCAACTTTAAAATTATTTAGATGGATATAACGTCTAATCGTCATAAACATTAACAAAACTTAAACGTAAATAAACCAAACAAAAAAATATAATAAATTTAGTTAACAAAAATATTAGCTCATCCCAGTTTTAAATCTTATCTCAACTTTTATTATTCAAAATAATAAACGAAAGTTCTCAAAAATATAATAATAAATCCGTCAGTAATTATTGCATTACTTCAATTTTGTCAATCTAACATATCCAAAATTTACAATATTCAAAATAACCACATAATATATATTCACGCATATTTTATATGTATAAATAGATTGATTTATATTGAGACATTTGAACATCATGTATTTTGAGTAATTTTTACATTTAATATCACAATTTCAAATAATAATTTTTAACATTGAAAAAGTTTCAAGGGATTGAAATATCAGTTTGATTTAAAAATATGTAATAATCATACATTTAAAAGCAATTTTGTGAAATGAAATTGGATGAAGCTGAAAAAAAGTATTCTACGATTATTGTTCCTGAATGTACAAATCAACTTTGCATTCTTAAAGCTAATCAATGTGTGTGACACCTATATGTGTTTTCAATTATTTATTTGAAATATAATATGCATAGTTATTTGTTTCACATTTTATAAATTGTATATAAATTGCATCACACGTGAATAAAAGGATGATAGTGAACTTATAATGAGCTTCTTTCAATGTTAAGTGCATCCATAATACGCAAAGCTCGCGTGAACTATGTAGTTATAATAAAAAAATGCATTTTGATTCGCTCTTAGTGTAAACTAACGTTGACAAAACAAATACTTACAAACAAACTTTTGCAAATCATTATTCAACAAAGGAAATATTAATTGAAGTTTGGCAGCGCATTTGTGACTTTCATTCACAGACGTACATCATTATTTACTGATTTTTCTGCTTATTTTTCATTGTTATTACTATTAATTTTTTTGCATTTTTTCTATTTTTTTTAAACATATCTCGCGCTTCACAATAATATAAGATCTACTTTAAGGGCACCTTAATATGCGTTTTTTGAACGCTATCATTTAGTTTCACACCTGTTATATTTACAATGTTTCAAATTTGATTGAGATGTAAATATCTATCTTCACACATACATATGTATGTATATTTAATGTAAATAATTTGTCATACTTTTTTAAAATATATACATATATATGTACGTACAAATATATATGTACAATTCATATATATTTACATACGTGTATTAACTATAATTTTCGTTTTATAACCTATCTTTTTTCCTTAAAAAAAAATAATAATAATAATTTTCTATACAATTTGGTCTGTACAATAACGGAATAATATAATTTTATTATATTTACACTTTTGAATATAATGTATTAATTAATTCTCTTTGTACAATTAAAATTCAAATTCAAGTTTAATTATGGAAGATTATATACGATCGTGTTTTCAGATACATCTTCCTTCAACAAATTGGTTTTATATGTTTGATTTGCGTACATACAATATGCAACATTTTTAACGCAAACCTACAGGACTTATTTACCGTCAATACATCCTCGAAAAATATAGTCCTTCGTTAAGTGCGATTACTGTGCGATCGTTTTGATGCAATCATGACATAAATTGGATCCTTTAAAGACATAACCCAATTAATTAAAAACTATGCATATAATTACAAAATATCAATTCATGATCGCGGCATCGCTTGAAATGATCGCTACCTTCGTGTGCTTGTCATTTTGACTAGATTTGTTGTTGATTGTAATTTTGGTCATTGCCTGTTTTGTAACAACTCCAGTACTTGGTCCGGCATATCCCACGCATGCAAACTCATGTCCTTACTCCCTGCTATTATCTACAAAAATTTTGAATTTACATTAATATCGAAAATTAATAAACCAAGTGAATAACAAAAAAATGGAAATACATTTGATTGACATAAATTTTCTTTTTAGTTGTTAATTAAATTCAATATTACCTTTCTTCCAACAACTTCCATACTAAGTAACATATTTCCTGGACCTGGTAGACTGCATACTAATTCACGTTTCTGCATAAAAGGAAAAAGAGTTATCAATAACGTTCAATCCTTTATATCGCATAAATAATAACAAATACTCACCCGCAGATCAAACACATAAATTTTGCCATCGTAACATCCAGCAAATAATAATTTCTCATACAGACACATGCACACGATGCCAACACCGGCATTATATTGCAATATCTGTTGGCTCGTCTGAAAAATATTATATATATGAGTAAAAATTAAGACTAATTTTCTGATACTGAAAGATTGTGATATACGTTTTATTATATTTAATGAATAAAAACTGGATAATAAATTTACCACAATAAAATTTATTATGCAATAATAAAAAGCGTTAATAATTAACATGTGTAATATGAAATTATTTAATGCGAATGTTATTCAAATGAAACTTACAACAAAATCAAAAACTGGTATGGTTGTGTTGCTGGTCCCACAATATATCAAATTTTCGCTTCTTAATAGACTATACACAGTATGTTGTTTTTGACCACTAATGGTTCGTAGTAACAATCCTGTTATGGCATCACGTATAGTTATAGGTTGATTGCGGACAGCAACTATAAGAACTTTTCGTACACCTTCCAAAGTTGCCTTCAAAGCTAATACAGATTTCTCACAGAATCGAATTTCTTCTTTTAAAGTGAAAGTCTAGAAAAGGCGGTTTTATTGTCGTATTTAGTTACAAAATGTTCATATTGTGTATTCAACATTATATTATAATGTTGTTAATATTTTAAAAGTATTGTAATTCCAGTACTTTTGAAATATTATAAAGATTTACACGCAGAAAAAAGGTAGCGAAATTTAATATAAGTTGTACCAAAATATTCCTGTAAAAAGTGGCAGAGTAACCCCAGAATACATTTTTAGTAGAATTTGCCAATTTTATAAGAAAAATTCATTTATCATAAATTTTAGTACACGTTAGTATGTATTACTAAAACAGACAACACATATCATCAATATTCATATTTTATTACAGTAATACAATATGTTCATAAATTGTCTTCTGGAGTTCCATTTCAATTTTTAATGGGAAAAGTAATTCATTAATTTTTCTGCGTGTAATGTTATCATAATCCAAGTTTTAACTAAACTTGTTGCATATATTGGTACACTCCACTTCCACACATTTGCTTTTCACTTATTTTCCCTTCCACACATTTGCTTATTTTTCTTCCATACATTTGCTGAAATCTGACAAATAAGAGAAGAGCACAAAAACCGCAAAATATGAATAATATTTAAAACAATGAAATCGTGTATAACAGTTGCGCAGTATCCTTCTGCGCAGGAAAAGCAAATGCGTGGAAGTTTCCGGCCCCAAGAAAAGCAAATGTGTAGAAGTCGACTGTATATATAATTTATAGACAATTACCTTCATTTTGAATCTGCCAATACTTCCACATTTTGTACCAATGTAAAGTGTCTGCCAAGCACTAGCATCCATGCATTGTATGGGACTTCCAACATCAGTTGCTCCTTTTATTTGGGCACCAGTCTGAATATTGATTATAATTTTATTAATAATCAGTTCATGAAATGAATCAAAGTTTATTGCAGGAAATACAACGTAATTAAAAGGAGAATTAAAATTTGCTATGTAACATTTTAAAAATTAAATTATAAAAAATGTTGACCAAAAAATTTGTAACTTAACGTTTAGATTCACAATGTTTGTAAAATGTACCTAATAATGTATGTAAATTAATTAAAATTTATGTTAAGAAATTTGAAGAATACCTTATACTCAACTACAATTTTTCAATAATAATTAACGAATAAATTACACAAATTTACAAGTTAACACGATTATATATTAAAATAGATATAAAAATATTACCTTTATATCGTAACAACGCAGGGTACCATCTAGTGAACCAGAGTAAAACCTCTCTCTTTTACTATCACTGCATATATCTGAATTTTGTATGTATAAGCAAGTCACGGCACTTGTATGACCTTTGTAAACATTTATAACTTGATCGGATGTCAGACTGTATCTGTAAATCATGCCATCCTCACTTGCTGCTAGGAATGAATCGTCAAACACCTAAAAGATACAACATTTTCTTTATAAAAAAAGGGCCTTTTCTCTTACTCTATATTTATATTTCTATTTAATATAACCGTTGATTTTATTCAATGGAAATTCAAGCTTATACTAAATTCACTTATTCCGTAACATTCACATAAAATAATAATAATTATAATAATAATATTGATAATAGTATTATGAAACTGCAACAAATAAAATGAACATGTATAATATAAATCAAAATCACGTATCATATCCATTAGAGATGACAATGTGACTTCGATAATAAATTAATAAAATAACTTAATTATTTTATGTACAATAATCCCCAATCACCACCACCACCACATCTTTAATATTTTAATTATATCATTTTAGATCAAAGTAAATATTTTGTAATATTCTGTAAGGATAATAATTAATTAGTAATTGAAGAAGAACGTATACTGATAGGTAAAGTGGTAATCGATAACATTATACAGTATCTATCTCAATAAGACAGTATTTAATAATGTGTAATAATATTGCAATTTGATAAAAATAGTTTCAGAATAAAGAATAGGAATGGGGGATATTGAAAGATAGGGATTGGACAATGAGTGCAAAGCTAAAAGCTACGAATTATATGTAACTTTTATTACATTTAATTTTGTTCAATATCCTACAATCAATATAATTCCTCTCTTTTCAATGAAATGAAAAATAAAAAAGCTAACATTAAACGTGGAATGAAAAATATCTTGTGATACAGATTTTATAAATGTTGAAAACGAGTGCATCAGTATAAAAAAAAAAATTAAAAAATTAACAATGATTATAAAGGACTTCGTATGAGCTTCGCTAAAATTGACTTTGTGTTTCATTTAAGTAGACTGTACATAAGCTGAAACTTCATTTATAAACATTCATTTTTATATTTATAAAACAATAAATTAAATTTATAAATTAACTATGATAAAAGAATCATTTATTTTAAAATGAAAATAATAATCTCTTAATATTAATAACAAAGTAAAATTATAAATGAACTTATGTTTTTAACCTTTATATAATAAAAATTAACCAATAAAAATGATAAAATTACTATAATTTTAACATTTAAATATTCAACTTCAATAAATATATATCAAACTTTAAAAATTCTTACTTCTAACTCCATTAGACCTAAGCTAGCAACTTGAACGAAGCATCACAGTAAATAAGAAAATGTGCACCAAAAACCGTAGGTATAGCATTCTTATTCCGTCGTCATACCACACTCTCAAATATACATCTATATCTAATATAATAAATTTTTCATCACATACACAGCGCAGGCATGGATCTTAAATACATTTTATGCACTTTCTTTCATTCTTAATTTTTTAACGATTCACTTTTATCTTCTTCCCTTTACCTTGATATTTAAAATTGGACCCTTATGAGCAGAATATTGCCTGATCCTGGTCGATCTCCTAGGCTGACTACTAGCAGATGGCACTGGTATCGTTGTTACCGTTCGTACCACTGCTTCCGGCTCTGCTACATTGTCTTCAGAAGTTGATGTGACCGTGTTACAAGGCTTTTCCGTAGCTGAATTTGGCCTCGATTTAATAGTTGTTGTCGTTAAATCTCTGGATGGCACATTGACTCTTGTTATTCCCGCTTTTTTGAGTATATGTATACTCGCATTTGGAGACAACAATGTATATTTGCTATCTATAAGATGGACCTTGCAATTTTTCATCTCCTCCAATGTCATTGTTCTCTTCCTAATACTTTTACAGTGTTCATCGTAAGTCATTGTACGACTCGTCTGATAATCTTGTTCTTCTGACGTATCCACATATTTACTGCTTCTACGCAAAAGAACACTCTGCCTGCCTTTACTCTTAGAATGGCTCGTATGCGAACTAAACGAAGAATTCGAATTCTCATCACGAACCACTGCGGAAATGGTTGAATCGGTAGACTCCGTGATAGATAGCACTGCACTCTCACACCTCGATTTCGATCGGCGACTCTCTTCTATAAAAAGAGGTGTATTATGTTTACCAAATTTAATGTTTTTATGAGAAACAGGAGTACTGGATTTTAATCCGCTAGAAGGCGTTGTGGTTTGTGATCGTAAGGACTTAAGTCTTATATTTTTTATATTTCGTTCAGCCTGTTCTTCATAAGCAGCTACTTCTTTATCACAATCGTCTTCCGATTTTTTCATGTCATTTAAAATGTCTGCAGGAGCTTTCTGATCAGCATTTTCAACATTTCTGCTATTACTTGTTATGTTTTGTGAAAATACTTCGAGTTTATCTTCAGCAGAGAATACTTTCTCATTTAATTGGCATTCAGAAGTAGGCATTTTTTCGGGATTGATATTTAATGGATCTAAAACGAAGTCCACGGCATTATCTCCGGAACCTCTAGAATCTGTGTTCAAAAACACTTCTGAAAGTTCTTTAGTTTCACTTTCAATCTCTTGCAACGAAGTTTCATCTTCTACACATTTTTCAATAACAAAAGTCTCATTTTCCAAATCTTCAGGTGTTTCGCTGAGTCTGATAACATTTCGACTGTTGTGCATTATATCCTCATGATTCTCATCGTCATCAGGATTGTAGATTTCCATCTCAAAGGTTTTATCTTCTTCATTAATCTTCTCGTTGTCACTTTTAATTTTTTCCATTTTCTCTTCATTATTTTGTTCCCCTTCTTTTTTGTCGGAAACGTTCTCTATGACCGCATTTATTACGTCGTCAATATGCTTTTCAATAATTTCATCCACAACCGGCGGATTTTTCTTCATCTTTTTTTTCTTTGATAAAGGTATTAATGTTTTTTTCAACTCATTCGGAGATTTATTTACTAAACTATCTTCAGTTTCCTCATCAGTGTCTTCTAATTTTCTTTTCTTCATATTTCGTTCCTGTGCTTTTTGTTGCAAGCACTCTTGCTTAAATTTTTCTTCTAGCAAACTTAAGCCTGTAAGTTTTTTCTGTTCACTTTTGCTTGACGATTCTATATCCAGGGAACTTTCATCAGAGTAAATAACCATTCGTTTCTTTTTTATTTTTTCAGGTTTTGGAGTTTTAGAAATTGGTCTTTTCTTTTGCTCTTCGTCAGCTGTGATTTCATTATCTTTAGAACTATCCTTTGAAGATATTTTGTTTTCCTTCTTCTTCTTTTTCGCATCCGGAAGAAGATCTTTCAAACTTTTAAATGGCGGTTTTTTTAGTTTTTCTTTATTCTCACTTTCATTAATAGCATCTTTTTTTATTTCTGGTAATGTGATCTTCGACGAACTTTCGGAATTAATTTTATCCACTTCACTCCGAGGGATGACAAATACTTTTTGGATAGATTGCAGGGGTTTTGACGCCGTATCTTGTGAGGTACTGCTTTCTTTGCTTTTAAATTTGTCCTTACCACCCTTTCGCTCTTTGGACCGTGAATATTCTTTGCTACTTCGAGCATCCTTCATTTTTTCTTTCTCTCGCTTTTCATCATTTTTATGTATGAGTTTGTGAGAATGTTTATGACTACTTAGACCAACTTCATCTATACTTGAGGTGGATGTAGATTTTCGATCTCGATAAGAATGGGAGGAACTTCTGGATGACTTGGAAGGAGATGGAGTACCATGTTCTGGATTCATAAGCATAGAATCATTCATTACCATTAAGTCCTCCGAATTTATTTCTTTGCTTGAATTCAGTGCAGTTTCTTCTTTCAAATCATTTTCACTCATCAGCGTGCCTCCTTGTAATAACTGGTACAAAGAAAATTTTTCAGTTACTAACTTATGTATTTCCAAATCAATTTCAATCATTCTGGCCATTACTGATTCTTTAGTGTTAACTTTTTCAACATTTTCTACGATTCCCTCTTTAATAGCAGTCTTGACTTGAGTTTCGGAATACCGTCTCTTGGTTTTGTTTTTCTTGTGCTTCTTTTTAACTTTATGAAGCTTGGAATCTTTCTTGTAACTTGAGTGTTTTCGGCTGTCGGATCTGTGTCGGTTGGCGCTAACTAAATTTTCTATCTCTTGAGACTTCTCTAATAAAACATAAGGAGCTTGTTGAATTATATTTTTAATTGCATCGTCTTCTACTTTATTTTCATCGACTTCTTCTCCAAATTCGTTTATTTCTTTTGTTGCAAAGAAATTACTGACTTCTTTAGTATTCTGATCAACTTTACTAATAAATATCTCGGATTGTTTAAGTTTCGTTTCTTTATTTCTTGTTTCATCAATACAAATAACCTTGAAATCTTCTTTCTCATTTTCATATTCCATTAGAGAGAAATGTTTGGATTCTTTTTCTAGTAAATCATCATTGGCATTCATTATAACTTGTTTATCAGGTTCTTTCAAATCCGACGAATTTTCATTAACATTATCATCAACATTTTCTTCAAGCACATTTTTTGTTTTGAACTTTTCTATATTTGAAATTTTTGTTTCTTTTTGTATATGTTTTGTAATGGAATCTTTGTTTACATTATTTTCGGCTACGTTATTTTGACGATAATCCAATTGGTAACCAAGGTCAATATCTAATTCTTGTTCGGTCTGTTTGAGTAATACATTGTTTTTACACACTTCAACTTTATCACAATTTTCTGAATTTTCTACAATTATAGCCCCGTTAGAAGGGATTTCCCGTGTTGTTTCTTTCATTTCGTTTTCAATGATTTCCTCTTCTTTGTCTTCTCCTTGTGCCTCTTCATCTTCAAGTAAATTGTTCGGAACATTTTGTTCCTTTGATGGATCAAATAAATCTCTTATATTACTGTGCGTCACTATATTTTCTTCAGCAAAATGACTGTCCGAACAATCTAAAAGAGGCGTCGTTTCAATATTAGGAATGGTATTGATTTCTTCATCGCAAACTCTATGCAATGGCAGCATGTTACTTTCTGCAGTAATATCTTTAACTAAAACGTTGATCGGTTCATTCATAGGCCCAGTCACATCTAAACTTCCAACATAAGCATTGTCTATTTCATCCAATTCTAAATTAAAGAGTGGCTTTTGTAGATATTGAAGACCCATACTCTCTGATGAAAAACCTTTGAAAGGACTACCGGAACTGCGTGGCGACGATTCTGCCAAATCTTCATCGTCCTTCAAATCATTTTTTGGTGATGAAAGCCGCAAAGAGTTGCAATTGATAGTATCATTATACACAATTTCGCTCGTGTCTCGGGGCAAATCATCATTAAGATCTTCGCCTAAAACGAGTTGATTTAAATTGTCCATTTCTAAATCTTTACAGCCTTCTGTAATACCTATTTGTTCTTCAAATGGCACATCATTAGTCAAGAGTAGTAATTCACAATCGTTGACTGGTTCTGTTGTGGATATACGTGCTATTTCATTAAATAGTGGTGTATCCATGTCGCCATAATTAATATCTTCGTTGGGAACTGTATCTGGCAATGTGTCACTTGTCAAAACATTTCGATTTTCAATTTTTTCTTCGTTGATAAATGTTTCTGTAATGTTTCCTGACGACATAGTTTCTATAGAGATTTCTTTACTTTCTGTATTTTCATCGCATTTTTCCGCTTTGTCAAACACGTCTATGTTATCAATGGATTGTTTTTCAATTCCTTTATCTTCTGATATTTCATTTACTTCTTGCATTTGTTTTGCTTCGAATTGTTTTATTTCATTGGAAACTATCTCCTTCGCATCTTTCAATTCTTTTTGTTTATTGTTTTCAATAGGAACATTTTCAACTTCGATGCTTGCATTTTTATCAGGAATTTTGTTTTCACTTTTCTCATTCTTCTGTTGAATTTCTGTCGTTGGAGGAGTTAAAGTCGTAGCATTCCTTTGTTTGATTGGCGTTACATTTAATTCACTGCCAACATCGATGATCTTTCTACGAATAAGTTTACGTCGAACTTGTTCTGAGGAATCTTTCTTCTTTTCCTCAATAGATTTCAAAGTTTCGTTTTCCAGATGTAATATAGATTCTTGAACCTTTGGCTGATTTTCTGATATAGCTGAAACTTGCATAATTTTATCTACTTTCTTCTTTTCTGCAGTAGTTTCTATTTCATTTTTTTTTATTTCCTTTACTTTTCTTATATTATCTTTTTTTGGTTCGGGTTCAACTTGCTTATCCAATTTCTTCGTACAAGTAATATTTTCTTTTTCTAATTTCTTTAAATTCGTTGAACATTCTTTATCGATTTTCTTTGATTCTGTAATATTGTCTTTTTCAGTTTTCTCTAACTCTGCAATATTGTCTTTTCTAATTATCTTTGACTCTATAATATTGTCTATTTCAATTTTCTTTGACTCTGTAATATTGTCTTTTTCAGTTTTCTTTGACTCTATAATATTGACTTTTTCAGTTTTCTTCAATTCGGTAATATTTTCTTTATCATTTTTCTTTGATTCCGTAACATTTTCTTTTTCAATTTTCTTTGACTCCGTAATATTTTCTTTTTCAATTTTCTTTGACTCCGTAATATTTTCTTTATCAATTTTCTTTAATTCCGCAACATTTTCTTTTTCATTTTTCAATAACCTTTCGATGTTTTCTTTTTTAACCTTTTTAAGTTCACGTGGAATCTCTCTTTCTTTCCTTTTTAGATTGGGCATATACTCTTTTTCAGTTCTCTTCACCTTGGAAGTAATTTCTTTTTCAATTTTTTTTGCTTCTTCTGCCTTTTCCTTTTCTTTTTCTAATTCCTCTAACATATTCTTTTTAGCCAATTGTTCTCTCAGTCTTATTCTAGGGTCACGTGTGATTTTAATTGGTTTATCTTCTCTTTTATTCTCATCTGTAGCAATTGGAGTTTGTACTGATTTAACCTCTACAGAGGATACGATATTTTGGCAAACTTGAATTGCGCTAGGATTAACTGATCCTGTATCATTTTTCACTTTATCATCTTTTTTCTTTCGATTCAAACCTTTAATATCTGATTTTGCTTCAGATTTAATATAAATGGCTGTTTCTTCATTCTTCATTGATTCTTCTATAATTTTTTCTATATTAATAGATTTTTCAACCTTATTTTTCTGCAATTCAAGGTTCAAATTCACATTTTCGTCAAAAATTAAATTTTTATTGGCCAAATCTTTTCTTTCTTTAACATTTTCAAGTGTTTCTACATCTTTCTTTGTGTTTACACTTTTTACTTCATTAAATGTAGACATTTTAGTTCCAGCAATATCACTTTCCTTGTTTGAATTAATTTCGTTGCTTGGCTTAATATTTTCAATTGATATTCTATTAAGGTAAACCACAGGCTCTTTTTTCGTAGCACAGATTTTCATTTTAATAAGATTTTCATCAACGGCAATAGATTTCGATGCATCTTTGTTTTCGATTACCTTTGATTCTGTTCTTTTCATCAATGGAATGTTTAGTAGATTTTGTGTTAACGAGGTTGGGTTTTCAATCATCTGATTCACTTTATTATTATGCTCTAATGTTCGATTCTTTTCCATTTCTTTCCGCTGTAAAAGTCTGGCTTTATATTCATTCACATCTAATTTTCGTTTACCACTTTCAGTATATGATGGCGTTGAATTAAGTTTTAACGAAATTGTCGGTTTTGGGTTTGGTACAGTTTCTTTAACAGTAGGTGAAATCTCTTTAGAACTAAACTTAAGTGGAATCTCAAATTTGGTATTTGAATTAACCGTTGATTGGTTTACTTCTTTTATGGGTGATTTTGAAGTTTTTGGCATTTCATTTTTTTGCATTGGTTCGATTGTCTTAAGCTGAGCTTTGGTCAGAACTGGCCTACCAATTGACTTAACTTCTGGGTTTGCTGGATTCTGGCATTCAATTGCAGGCCTTTTCGCGATATCTGGCATTTCTGGATTTATTACCAAGGCTCTATTAGAATTTTCAGGCATTAATTTCAGTTGCGCTTTTGTCTTAAGAGTTGACTGATTTAACACCGTTTTATCAGTCTTTTGAGTAACAGGTGGTTTAGCAGAAGTCTCCGGATTATTCGTGATTTGAACAAATCTCATGTCTTCTGGCTCTTCCTTTATTTCTTTCTTGATTTCGTCCTCGGTAAGAATTTTCATCTTCTCACCAGACTGCTCATCTTCTTCGTCTTCCTCATCTTCATCCTCGTCTTCTTCATCTTCTTTTTCCGAACTACTCCTGTTCCTTCGTTTGTGTCTTTTACGCACTTTTTTCTTTTTCCCTTTTCTATCCTTTTTCTTACTCTTCCTCTTTGATTTTTTGTGTTTTTCCTGCTCCTTCCATTTCCTTGCAATTTCAGCTGCGACCTCATCACGAATTGTCTCGTTTAACGACCTTTTCTTCGCTATTTTTTCTCGTTCCTTAATGACTTTAAGTAATTTTGTCACGTCTTTGGTCGTAACGCTCGTATCACTACTACCACTTGAGCTTGAACTATCATCGTTATCACCACTATCTGAGTCTTCACTTTCAGAATTTTCATGATTTGAAGAACTTTGATGTACAGGCGACGATGGGCTCAGTTTTATGTTTGAGCGAACTTTATCATTACTATCTGAAGGTCGAAAACGTGCTTCCCATTCTTCTTTAGTTAAGTTTCGATAATTGTCCACGTCTTCGCGTTCTTTTCGAACTCTCGACCATTCTAAATGTGCATCTTCTTGCTGTTTACAAGAAGTATGACTTTTATAAGTTCTCGCTCGTGTTTCCGAAGCAGAATTTTTGGATAGGGCTTTGGCAATTCCGGCTGAAAAAATATTATCTAAATCGACAGCCGTTTTTTCGAACGTCTCCATAACTGGATCTTTGACAGACGTATAAGGCAGTCGACTAGCTAGTGACATCGAACGAAGTGGATTCGAAGACACCAGTTTTGGTTGAGACCTATTTTTCAAAATACCAGCAGAAAAGATGTCGTCAATCGCATGTGCAACCATCTTTTCCGGGACTTGACTTTCGGAAGCTTCAATATGACTACTACTAGCTTCACCTGAAATAATAAAACACATGTTATAGCAAATTTATAAAAATAAGACTTTATACGTATGAAGTAAATCTTAAATGCTAGTAATTTCTTCTAAATAGAAAAGAAACAGGACATCCTCCTTACACTTATTAGAAAAAATAGTAATGCACCAGGAGCGAAACGACGATTAGAGACTCGTGTGAAATGGTTGCCCTAAATCGTTGCCATTCCTTCCTTGGTGTATAATATACCATTATATGTATTTTATACACTCTTTGCGATATACATTTATATATAATTCTTAGAAAAATTTAATGAGACTTGCGTGCGTGCGTGTGTGTGTGTGTGTGTGCGCGTGTGTGTGTGTGTAATTATTTCAATTGAAACAATATCACAAAAATAAGAAAAATATAATAAATAAAGTTTAATAAAAATTTCGAACCACATACCTATATAATTGCTAACATTTTTATATCTCTGGATGTCAATAAGATCATCATTTCTAAAATAACTCGCGTTTCGTGGATGCTCTTTCTTTTGTGCTGCTGTTGGGACAGCACTGTGCTTCTGGTTGTTATTTAGCTGACTCTGAGAGTTTCTCTCAAATTCTTTCAGTCTTTCAATTTCAGCAGTTTGCTTCTCTGCGATCACTTTCTGTCGTACTATTTCAGCATCTTCCTTTCCCCTCTGTCTTTCCAGTTCCTTTCTAGCCTCTAATTTTGCTGCCTTGCGACTATTCTTGGTACGGTGCTTCTGTTCTTCTTCGGCAATTCTCTCAGTTTCAACATCAGGTTCCCCATTAGCTTCCATTGGAGGTAGATCCTCCATTCCTAACTGCATGAACTCGTTCAAATGATAAATAAAAGCTGTTGGTAAATTACCTATATCAACCACGGCACTAGGATCTAACATTGCACTCAATTGGGACATAAATTCCTCCGAAATACCATCATTTTCTTTGATTTTTTCCTCCTCGGCGTTTCTTACTTCGAAGGCCATAGATGTCCGTTTTTCTCGCATCAATTGTCGCATTGGAATGTCAAATTTACGTAAACTTGAATTATTAATCATGTTGCAAATCTCATTCTTACTCATTTTTAAGAAACGGTTAATGACTTTGTCCTTCCAAGAATTATCATCGTTTGATATTGACAATGAAACTTTCTTTTTGGATTTCCGGTAATTGCTCATGGACACATTGTTACCATTTGACCTGCTGGTAGTACTAGGCGTAATTAATTCTTCAGATCCAGAAATTACTTTTGATAATTCACGAGAAGGCTCAGCAAAACGGGGATGCTCCTTGATTTGATCTGGCGATTTTATGAAATCTCGATTTGATTTTGATTTCTTTTTCAATGACAAGTGCGATGATTTTTCTGTTGAACAATAAAATAAATTGTTATTATTCAAACAATTTTCTAATAATTAATTATTATTTATTTCTTGTATAAATTAAAATAATTTTATTATTTTCCCACTTTTAAAATTTCAGTACTTTTATATATATAAATATATAATATAATTTTATGTGTGTATTATATTATATTTTAGCATTTATTATGGAATATACAAGCATTTAATTTTAAAATTTATTTTTTGATTGTAAAATTACAATTATAATATAAGGATATATTATAACTGTATATAAACATATAATTAATTATATTTAACCGATAGTTTAAAACATTATAATTAATGGTGGAAATAAAATTTATAAATGACAAGATACATAAAATAGTACACTTTCTACAGTCTGTGACTATGTAATACAAGTATGGTAAAATCGAATATATTATGGTGATACTCTTTATACTAAGTATTGGATATCACGAACCATATAAGGAAGAAATTAAAGTCTTATAAGTACACAGAGAAATAAGTATATCATAATCTAAAAATTAATGCTTTTCAAGTTTTAGTAAGCTGATATATATATATATATGATATATATAGATGGCTACTTTACCCTGCCATAAATTTGTGAAAATCTAACTAAACTTACCACCCGATTCCCAGGGCCGTGATGGAAAAAAACGTCCTCAAATGCAACGTTACATCGTGGTGCATTTGAGGGCCATCCTCAAATATATATATATATATAAAAGTATAAACTATATATACATATATATATATATTAACGAACGTGATTCTTAAACTTACTTATAAAATAATATTTTATCGAAAAATTTACTCTGCCTGCTTTGTTTACGTCACATAAAAACATTGAATAAGCTGATATTTAAACGCAGTGTTTATGTTTTGTTAACTAAATAACACTTTTTGCCCTGATAGGTAACATTATACCTAGCGGCATAATAAAAAAAATAAATAAATAACACTTTATTATAGTTAAAAAACAGTTTACTAAAATTGTATAAAGAAAAAGGTTAAATTGTGCAAGTTATTGTTGTAATTGTTAATGTTTTTTTTATGGAATATTATTTCTAATCTAATAAAATAATTTAATAATTTTAATGATTACATTTTACAAAAATCATTGAAATGAAATATAAACGTTAATATCCCGTATGATGACAAACTAGTAAGCATTGTACTAAAAATTCGCAACTTTTTCTCTTAATATACTGCAAATTCATCGACGTTTCTAATGCACGCTTCTGTTTGTCATAGTTACATGTCGCTCTCTCGTCTTTTTCCAATTAATCGATATGCATTCAGAATTCAAAAATGGTCAAACTCTTTTAAAAATATAGTAATAACACAAAATTGTAATTAATAAACGTATCGGCTTATACATCTCAATCTGTTTATTGTTTACGTTTTTGTACATTTTAATATGTATTTATGTTTAACGTCTTTTTTTTGATAGGGAGGACATTAATGTTATTGTAATGTAATTTTTTGTACAATGCAATGAATCTATATTTATTACACTTGTATTTCAAACTGTAATTTGTAAACGAAAATTATAAAATCCAAATAGAATCATTTTATTATCAACCCAGATGATGGAGTTGAGAAGTCGATCGAATTGTCGCTCAGACTTAGAGTTATGCATATTAATGCATCTATGTCCCCTGACAAATAGAAACCCCAAGAGAGTCTTTCTTCTTCTTCAATTTCTATTACTTTTTAATTATTCCGCTGGCATGCAAAGCAGTTTTCAACAATATTTCCACAACGATTAATTCCTACTCAGCAAAACGGTGAGTGAAGTCGGAATTTTTTCCATTCTCCTTTCACTCTTTTTCGTTTCGCTCACCCTCTCTGCTCTTTTTGCCAATTACAATCTACTTTACGCAAATTCTTTTAACAAAACTCCCAGCGTATACATAAACACTTTACTCTTGATGAAATATAAAATGGTCGTTCATTTAAATACGTCGGACTTCTAGCTCGTGGAAAAGGGGGAAAAAAATAAGCGAGCGTATGTCGGATAAATCGAATAACAACATACTCGTACGAGCTTATTTGTATATGCGAAAGAAGGCCGGGCGTATAAGGGGTACAGATATTTCGTCCAGATTTTAAGCAGGTATAATAAAAAAGAAAGGCTGGCTGTCCGCATGGAAAATCGATAGTCCATCTAAGTTATGATGAAGGCAACTGAATTGCACGTGAAACCGATATTGGTGAAAAAGCCGTTAACAAACCAAATAAAACTATTTTGGCTATGAAAAAGAAAAAAAGAGAAACTGAAATATCGAAAAGCAAATAAACTTGTACGAAGGAACAATTGGAGCCGGATATCAAGGCACTTTGCATTTATTCGTTAAGCTTTTGCATTATCATCGATATTACTCAGTTGTCAAATGCAGAAATAAAAAGTAATTACTTTGCATCTGCGTTTGCGCAAATCGGATATTTTATTAATGAAGTGATAAAATTTTTCTAATGTCTATTCTTAGAAAAGTAACGGAATGAAACATTGAAATAAGGTGAAGGTTTTCCCTTAGTAGTCTCGCTGATTTATTAATTTCCCAAACAGATCGATTCGATGAGCAATTAATAAATTAATTGAAGAAATAACAGAATCTATGGAATCTAACGAAATCCGGTGGATATGATTCGCAGAAGAAGAAGAAACGTGTTGTTGTATTAGATTGAGTGGACATATGAATGTACAGAGAGTAAAGAAAAGCAGTTGAATATTAAATTTGATGTTACAGTTATAATTATCAATAAAGGTGATATGAATAAAATTATTTTTTTTTTTGCTGGCCTTAGGAAAATTGATTCAATGCAATGCAGCAATAATTTTTTTTCGTTCACGTAACTAATTATTCAAAAATAATTGTAATAATTGATTAAAACAAAATTTACTTTTATTTAAAAATAAACAATTAATTTCAGTTTATTATATAATAATAAATAAATATAATATTTCTTTGTTCAGTCAATAAAAACATAAGAGTAAATTTTATAATATTTTGTAATGATACTTCATAATATTTATATTAAGGTGTTTTTATGACCGATTTTTTGCCCAGTGTCAAAGTAACAGGTGGATCTAAATATTCATTTTGAACTTACCATCTTTTTCTTTCAGGAAGACATTTTTCTTCTTCTCATCCTCGCTATGATTCTGCCAATCTTCTTGTTTGCTTATTTTCTTCGTTTTCATTAGATTAAACATAACCTTAGGTCGTTCAGTAAGCTCTGTCTCCGTTTCAGATAGCCCAGTAATCTTAGACAACGGAGTTACATTTAAATTCACATTTGGTGTCACACTTTGCGTCACATTTTGTGTCACTGGTTCAGCAACAGGTATTACAGGCAACTGCATTGGCCTTGGTTCAACAGTTGAATACAAGACCTCTTGTTTCCCAGCATTTTCCGCGCCCTCCTCTTTAGAAACATTCTTCTTCTTTTTCTTCTTTTTCTTCTTCACAGTCGTCAAATTCGAATCGGACATATCCATCTGTTGCTTTGCAAAAGCAAACGCCTCCTGCAAATCTTCAAGACCATCTTCAAGTTCCAGAGGATCCGTCGGGGGTGGTACCGGTATCTCTTTGTCAGTATCTGGAGGTGGCAACGGAGGTAACGGCGCTAGGCATACTGCGGGGGGTAAGTAAGATTGCACTGGTGCAGGAGGACATCCCATAACGGGGGGATAACCCATTGTTACGTTGGGCATAAAACTGGGTGCAGCTGTCTGAGGGACTGACATTGGTGTCATCGGATAACTTGTCGGTATCATTGGGATATTAACCTCCATGGATACCAACAAATTCCGTTTACTGGCTGGGATACGGGGATCGAACACTGCCGGTGGCTGCAACGTGGTGGAATCCTGAATAGGCTGCGCCACCGGTATGGCCTGGTTCTTAACTTTGACCATAGGTTCAGGCTTGGGGGGAAACGTTGCAACTGGAGATTCTGGTTCTTGAAATAGTGCAAATTCGTGTGGATCTTCAAATGTGAATTCTGGGGGAGGCTCCAATGCTTCAAATTTCATGGGTGTTTGGTGAGGAGGCTCAAAATTAGGTGGTGGAATATAAGCTTCAAACTGTGGCGGAGGCTCGAAATTTTCCGTTTCTTTCGGAACTTCCGCGCTTTCGAATACGATAAGGCCTTCGTTAAATTGAGGTGGCTGTTCAAGAGCATCAAACTCTTTAGGAGGCTCATACGTCTCAATCTGAGACTGCTCTTGACTTGAACTGATTTTAGCTTGTTCGTCATTCGTGTTGAGTAGTTGATTGGAAACATTTCCCTCGGACGAAGATTGATTCTGTGATGTAAAACAATTTATAGGCTGCTCTGAAAGTTCATCATATGTCGTTTGACTTCCACCATCTTCAACTGGTGCAAATTCTGTAACATTTTCTGTGAAAGAGTTTTGATCAGTTTTAATTGTTACTTTTATTCATTTTCATTGTGAAAATTGTAAAATTATGAGAAATAATTTGTAACTTTAAATCTTGAGTATATTATGAGTATACATATATATGTACACATACATACATATATTGTTAATATAACAATAAATTTTATTGGATTGGTTATTTATCAGTTTGAAAACAAAAATTAAATTATTATATTTTCTTCGCGGAGAGAAAAGATTAAGAAAAATGACTAAGATTGTTATTAAAATGGGCCCCTACTTGTCCAAACTATCATTTTTATAATAATATTCGTTCTATTTTCGAAAAGGTCACACAAAAATTACTATTAAAAAGAACAATGCGCGTAACACATATACTTTCTAACGTTTGTATATCTATAAATTACTATCCGTGAGATAGTAAATTGTTTTCACACTGGTTATTAATAATGCGCTTATAAAATAAATAAAAATATATAGAAATATTGTGTTTTTGCTTTCATCAAAGTTTGTCAATTTTATCTATAAAGAGACAATGATTGAAAATATCCGAAAGTCAACAAGGACAATATTGTTTACATTCGGTATAATTATAGTCGTTCGTAGTCTAGAATTAAGGAATCAACTTTCTAACGCGAAGGTCAAATATCCCGAAATTCGAATAAAAACAAAATCGTCTGAGACAACAATTAATCAAATAAAAGAAAAAGAAAATCATTTTTTAGATTCATTTACGAGATATTTGGGAAAAAATTAATTATTTTACTTCCATACAATTTATTATCTTAAGTTAATAAAATTTTTAAAATTAAAAATATACGATTCGTGTCGCTCCAGAATTGAATTTTATAAAATTATTTACGTTTTCCAATAATTTAAAACTTTGTAACCGAGTTTATTGAAAATATTGTTATACATTAGAATTCCATCTACAAATATAACAATTTGAATAAGGTCAGTATTCAGTACTGACCTCATGGGCCCATGACGGTACCGAACCGAATAGTATGTGGTACCGAACAAGAGTTGAAGTTATATAATTTGATCAATTATAGTGTTCCCCTCAAAGGATAATTTACGAACGAAATGTAAGCAATTTTCACTTTACTCTTATTGTATTTTTAACGTTTAACATTTAATGATTAAACATTCAATTATATATTACATAATTAAAGGTGTAATATAATTTCGAGCATATATAGTTATTAAATTAATCACTTCAATAAAGACAGCGCAAAATATTTAAATACAGCAAAAGTAACAATATTTGGATTTTACTCGGTATAAAATGTAAATAATTTTTTGTTTTAATCCCTAAAAAGTAGTACGAATGCAAGTTTCAGAACTGAATGCACATAAACAACTTTTATTCGATAATAATAAAAAAACTAGTTTCACATTTATATCAAAGATTTCAGACATTATGATAATTTGTGTTGAATTTAAACATTTCTACTAGAAGTAAGTCTTTTTCATTAAAAATTCAAGGCTTTATGGCTTATCAAATATTTATAACAATAATAACCTGGAATTTATTATCAAAAAGATGAAAGAAAATAATTCATTGGTTATTTTTATTTAAATTCAAAGTGAACGATAACTTAATTATAATTTGGATTATCGTTTGATATTTATGCGACAAAAATTATTGTAACGGAAGTATGTTGTAAAAAATTCACTCATAAGTCATTTTGACTTGTACAATGGGTATGTACAAAAGGAAATGATAAAAAATATAAATAAATTTGAATGGAACGAAGTGGAGTGGAATGAATGGATCAGCCAATAATCTTTTTAATTACCTGCATCATTTTAAAGGTTACATTGTCTTTTATTATTTTTTATTTTACAACCACTAAAGTAGATAATGAATCAAAAAGTAACATTCATTGTAAAAGTTTAAACGTTTAATTTGCTTTTAATTATATTATATACATTTGTTATTAATGTATTTCAATATATATAATAAAAACAAGGAAACAATTGGAAAAAGAAGAAAAAATTAAATTTCTATTGAATCAAATCATGTAAATCGTGTTGCTTCGATTCAATTTCAATATGTAATTTACTGTTCTCAACTCGCTCAATAAGATTCTATTAATTCTAATACGATTTCACTTAGAGATAAATTAGAATTAAAAAGAAAAGAAGAAGAAACAAATAAGTTGAAATAAGAACAAATAAACTACATAATTGCAACACAAACATTAAATAATCTAAACATAATACTCAATTAAAATCTGAATGAAAATCAAATGCTTGCCCTAAACAGCCGAGGAACAATAAAAATAAGAAAAACTTGTCATAATATTTCATTATACACTTGTAACTATATTTACGTTTATTTATATTATTATTAAAAATGAATTAAATCATGAATCTTAATTTATTTATAATACTATTAACATAACACAAATGGAAGTAAATTTACTGTTACATCAAAAAATGTTGAGCAAATTATTACATAGACTAAAAAAGAATGTCATAAATTTGAAAATAAAAAAATAGCTTTAATCAATATCATTAATTTTCATTAAAACATATCCTTTCAATATCCGCCACTCTGACTTCGCCCATTCATTTCATGCTATTTCTACAAGAAAGATACCTTTTTTTCCCTTCCAATACATATTTTTCATTTATTCACATTCAAATAAACCTCAAAGGGAGCAACTGAAAAGAAAGGTAAATGAAAGTTCAGTGAAGCTCGTTTACCTTGATCATGAGATTCCAGAGGTAAATTGATAAGATTATCTTCCACCATAGCAGAGAGGGTCATACTGTTTATTTGTTCGTTCTCCGTACTGGTCACGTCATGTTCAATGTCAGCGGTGTTGATGCGCTGTACGTCATCAACGGGAGCGCGAAATGCAGGATGAATAACCTCGGGCTTGTTCTCCTCTGCAGTTGTACGCTCTTCGGTCCGCTTTTTCTTTTTCTTCTTCTTTTTCGATTTGGTGGATGTGGTGTAACTGACGCTGTCATAGTTGCCAATATTGAAGAAGTCTTGATTGCTGTTACGGTTTGTAACTTGAACAGCGGGTTCGTTCGTATACATGGCATTGTTATCGTCGCATGTTTGCTGCGTCCTCTGCTGCTGTTGCTGCCAAACATAAACAATTCATAGGTCGCGATTAATATCATTGAACGTAGTACGATTCAAGAATTATGCTACGTTTGATGGTACAGTGAAAGAAATTGATCAGTACTCGCTACTACATTTTACAATATTTTACGATAACTCGCGAATTGGTTTACATTTGAAATGTTCATAGCAATGCACATCAATTTGGATTATTTCTATTGATTCGCAATCATTTGTTACTCGTACAACACGTTTTCGCCGGGACGTTTAGATCTGAGTAAAGAAAAGGTCATAATTGAGAAAAAATAAGAGTGAATCGAGCGAGTGAAGTGCGCCTTAAGGGACCATTCTGGTGTTAGAGGCCAAAAATAGCACAATGTTTCATTTTTTTTTTTTTTACTTTGTAAGTATATATATTTAATTAAATTGTTTTATATCTTTTTTATTAGTTCCTTAAGAAGTAGAAAACATTTTTTTTACAATATTTTTCTACATATAATATATAATATCCT
>JABFPN010000862.1:0-36893 GCA_022817305.1 Leptoteleia sp. ZL-2020
GAGAGAGAGCGAGAGAGAGCGCGTGGGCGAGGGGGAGTGAGGGGTAGCGAGGGCGGGGGGAGAGAGAAAGGGTGTTCCGGGTGACCCCTCGCGAGGCTCATCCGGCGCTCCGGTAGCTGTCGGCTGTCCCATCCGTGAGCCGCGCGCCTCGGGAAGAAAAAAGACGTCACATCGTCGACGCCTTATTAATCCGGAGGCGAGAGGGGGCCCCGCTTTGAAGAAATTAAAAGAACAGAGTATAATGCGAATACATCCATTCGGCGCTCTTACTCGCTGTTACCCTCCTTTTGGCTGGCTGATGCCAACCCCCGAAGAACCATTACCATTTCGCCGAGCTAAGTACCAGACAGATAGACATCTTGAGCCTTGTCATGCTCTTTTAAAAATCCGACGTATATACGCTCGCGTTCAGCGCGATTCTTTTCATTTTTAATACGGCAAAACTTAGCCGAGTGCGAGTGCCTCTGTTCTCTCGGTTCCGCGAATAATTTAGCCCGCAAATGGAGAAGAGAGGTGTAACGAAATTTCGGCCTCCTTTGAAGGCCAATGCATGAGAAAATGACGTAGGGACGGAATTATGTATTACCGTGGTGCGCGCGCTACGTGCGCTGAAAGAAATATTCCGCTAATGTAAGATCAACGTAATTTCGAGCTCTTGTTGATGTTTATTTTAGCCAGCTCCGCCTCAGAATGAGCCGTACTAATTTTAATGTCCGGGTTATTATCTTGTTGGCGTAGGGCGCAACGGCGCTCTCGTTGCCGCCAACGAGAGTCTTTTTATTATGGTTAAAGGACGAGTCTTTGAGACGGTTTTACCTCGCAGGTGATAGAAATTTCGAATTAGATTTCTTCGGTATTATGAAAAATGCTTTTCACCACTGTCCAACTCGGCTTGTTTCAATGAGAGGAATTTTAGCTTGCCCGAAATGAGTTACGCCAACAGTCGTGTACGCGCAATTCATTATTTATTTCATCATTTCAAATAATTTTAATTATTAATTAAATTTATTTAATTAGGCAAGGCAATGTTGCGTGGACTGTACGTAAATAACACAATGACGTTGTACTTTCTTTGTTGTTGTTGATATAAAACTTTGTTTTTAACGTGATCGACAGGTTACAACAAGTTTCTGCAAGAATACTTATCTTGATCACTCAAAACAAGTAGAAACAATGTATGAAATTGTAGTGATTAAATTTTGCATCGAATAATGTGCACATTTAATTTTATTAAATAATTGTAATATTAAAAAATATTGAAACAGTTTATCATGGGATATTATGCAAATAATAATATATTAAGCACCAAGGGTGTTGGGTAGTGGGTAGAAAAACTTTTCACCTTTGGTACACAGAAACAGAAATAGCATTGAAATTTAGCATGTTTTATGTTGATTGGACTGTATGATTATAAAATGAGAATTTTTAACTTGTATTGACTTTAATGTTTTCACATGCACTATAATATTTGCTGCTTTTAATATAGATATTATTATTAATATTTTGTAATAGAGAAAAAAATGACAAATGATAATATTACTGTTTTTGATTTTGTTTCAGATATATGTCAGTTTTTCATTACATATTATTGTTCCTTGAAATGAAAAAAACTGTTTCAAATATACGCATAATATTTAAAACTAGTTTATTTGCTTTTAAAAACAGTCATATTGATTCAAACATTGATATGTATCCATAAAGTTAAAAATAGTAATAATTTCTGCCATATTTTTCTCATCATAAAGAGATGGTAACTATTTTTTACATGAAATCAAGTTTATTTTAATGATATTAATTAAAAGTTTTATAATGCAAAACAAATACTTAATAATAAAACGACAAGCATTTTATGTATTAAATTTATTTTATTTTAATTAATTAATTAATGTTTTTAAATTGTGATGTGGCATATTTAAGTAAAAAGAAACTGAATAATTTAATACATTGTACAAATAAATTGTATTTTGTTGTCTTAAATATTACTCCCCAAGATAATATTTTCAATTGTTATCAGTGAATTTATAGCACATTTTGTCTGAAATATTGCAATAACAATTGTTTTACGGGTGAAAGATGTAATATTTTTTTTAAGTTTCAACGACTTTTGAGACAAGAAATTAAGTACTGAAACAATTATCTATTTCAAATACTGAAATAATGATTACATCATTTAAGAACTGCAAATGTATACATACACAATAAAATGTTCAGATGTATAGATTTACTTACATAATAAATACTTTCATTTGCGACTAAATATTATTGCATTAAGAAAGAAAACATTGAAAAACTTGTACATTTATATGAAAAATTAACAAAATTTCATCACATTATTATATGCAATCTTTTCTTCAGAATTATTTTATTTGGTATTTCAAGAAATTCAAGTAAACGTATTAATATGCGCGATTTCCGTGAAAAAAAGACGAGAAACATTATCCAATGACCAGTACAATCGTTCGACAATTGCTGTTATGCAAGGCAAGCGTTAAATAGCATACTTTCATTTAATATTATTGTCCGGCCACCGATCAGCTGTTACATCAATGGCCGAACACCGCACTAGTGCTCATGCGCGCCACTGATGCGCGTGCACTGTTCGGAGACTCGCGACAATAATCCATCTCACTTTCTCTCGTGATATTTTCCTCCCTTCGTCTTTCTCCTGGCAAATAGTTGTGCTAAGAACTTGGCTTGGCAATAGTAATGTTTACCAAATTTTAGTCATAATTAAGTCGCGAAAATGGGCACGGAAACAACGAGTTGTTACATTTATAGTGAAGACAAGTCTTTATCGCCAATATTTTTGCCTGATGGTGAAGCCGTCTTTGTAGGTCGAAATCCCGAGACGAAAATCACCGATACTCACGTGTCACGAAAACAAGGTTAATTTTTATATACATTGTATATTTCATTTTGGCTTAACCTTTGTTATTTATGATTATGTTTTAAGTAGTATACATATGTTAAAAATCTTATTTTGGCAAAAGCAACGTAGATTATATATTATTATTAGTATTAATAATTGGCTCAATATTTTAAGTTGTAAAAGAAATTTTTAATTTTTTAATAATGAAAAGTGTCAGTGTTATTAAATTATATTGTAAATTTTGGCTTTGATGAGAAATGTATAAAGCAGTTCAAAAATCATTTTTAAGTAAGTACATTATTTTTTGAACATAAATGCAAATATTTAATAAAATTGTTATTTCTGAGTTTCCTCCAAGTTTAAGTTGAGGTATATACAATACTACTTTAATATTATTTTTTACTTATGTATTACAAAAATTATTATTGCAATATTTTGTATCATTGGTAAAGTTTATTATTATCATAATTATATGTTTATTGAAATTCATTAGATTGTCTTAATTACCTGTCTTAATTACTATAGAGCACTGATATAAAATTTTAAAGTTGTTAAACACTCAAGTTATTATTCTCACATTCTTAATCCATTTATATTATTGTATTTTTTATTCAAACAACAAAGAAATTATGTAGTATGATTTTAAATGTTTAATTTCTTTAGATTAACTGTACATGTAAATATATATTAAATATACAATTATGTTATCCTAAATTATTTTTATTTTTATGCACATTTTTTTCACTTTAGAATATTTACAATTTGTATTCACATTGTTGCTTATCATATATTTCTTTTTGCACGTTATCTTATCAGTTCGTCTATTTGCAAGCTATGCGGATCTGAAAGTTTTCGTGCAGCAGTTAGGCAATCGCCCTTGCGGCTTAAATGGTTTTAAAACTGAACGAAATGCAAAGATCGTTGCTCAACATGGTGATCGTCTGGAA
Source organism: Leptoteleia sp. ZL-2020 (assembly GCA_022817305.1). NCBI lineage: Eukaryota > Metazoa > Arthropoda > Insecta > Hymenoptera > Scelionidae > Leptoteleia > Leptoteleia sp. ZL-2020. Next base: position 3,817 of record JABFPN010000862.1, read on the forward strand.
GTTTTGTTTGGCAAATACCCATACACCATAGAGTTCAACCCTCCACCTTCTGCACTAAGTGCGAAAAGGAAAAAGAGAACAGTGTTGGAAGCAGATCAAGATGAAAATGGCGAGGAATCACAGTTAAGCAAAAAAATAAAGAAAATTGAATCCGATATGGATGAGGCGACGAATGAACAAACTTTAGCAGTACCAGGTTGTAGTAAAGATAGCAATAATACAATAAAGAAATTTAACATTTTCAATGTTAAGAAGACTGATAAAACTGGTTCATGGAAGGAAATTGGAGATGGAACAGTTTATATGTTTAAAAGTGAAGGTCTAGAAGGGAGAAGCAAAGTAAGATAATTTTATTGGCAATAAATCTCAATTGTTTATCTTTAAGTGTTAAATCTAAATGAATTATTATCACTTTAATGAATAATATTGATTTTTTAATACTTGTGAAAGTGAAATAAAATGTTTATATTAATTAATAATATTTTATATAATTCTTAAGATTGCTGCGTATGATATGGATGGAACATTAATTAAAACTATATCTGGATTGGTTTTCCCAAAAGACTGTAATGACTGGCAATTGGCATTCCCAGAAGTAAAAGGCAAAATTCAAAAGATGTTCAATGATGGATATAAGATTGTTATTTTGTCAAACCAAGGTCGTCTAGGTGTAGGAAAAATTACTGTTAATGATTTCAAGACTAAAATTGAAAATATAGTAAAAAGAATTGGTGTTCCAATGCAGGTTGGTATATTCAATCTTTTATATTGATTAGATTTATTCTGATAAAATAACAAGTTTATTAAGAAAATATTACATATGATTAATAATGTTATTTATAGGTTATGTTGGCAAATGGTCGCAATATATACAGAAAACCATGTACAGGAATGTGGGATCTGCTAGTGAATGAAGTATGTCTTTAAATTAATATAAAAACAATATATTACACTATTATATTATTATTTATTATGTAATAATTGAATTTCTTTATTAGGAAAATGATGGAGTAAAAGTTAATAAAGATGAATGTTTTTATGTTGGGGATGCCGCGGGAAGACCTGCTGAAGGAAAAAAGAAAAAAGATCATTCATTTGTAGATCGTTTATTAGCAATTAATATAGGCATAAAATTTTATATTCCAGAAGAACACTTTTTAGGAATCAAGCCTACTAAATTTGTTGAACCTGCCTTTGATCCTAAAGTAGCTAATAAAAATATAAAACTATTAGATCCACCAAATGCTACACTTGTATCACAAAGTCAAGAGGTTTGGAATTTAATTCTTTTGATATTTATAAATTATAAGTGCCATTAATTAACTTTAATTTAAAATTAATTTTTGTACAGGTTATTATAATGGTAGGAAGTCCTGGATCAGGAAAATCTCACTTTGTCAAAAATTATTTGAAAAACTATCATTATGTAAACAGAGATACTTTGGGCAGCTGGCAAAAATGTGTTGTCGCCTTAAAGGAAGCATTAATTGCGGGAAAAAGTGTCGTTATTGATAACACCAATCCAGACGTAAATTCTAGAAAAAGATATTTAAATGTAGCAAACTCACACAATGTACCAGTTCGATGCTTTGTAATGGCTGCTGACACTGAACATGTGAAACACAATAATAAGGTTAACTATAATTAACCTATTTATGTTATAACATTTTATATGTGATATAATGATCATTTAATATCTTGATTATTTATGATATAGGTAAACTATGCTTACAATGTTTAATTTGTACATTTTATTTTCAGTTCCGAAATTTAACAGATCCTAGTCATGAGAAAATAAGTGACATGATAATTAATAGTTACGTGTAAGTATAGCACCAAAATTTATTTTCAAACATTCTTATTCTATTTCTTTCTTTCATTCTACGTAATGCAAAACTGACTAATGGGACTCTAATTTTCACTTTTTACAACTAACTAACACTAAATGGCGATTTTTGAATATCAGTTACAATCACTTTCAAAGTGAACTTGTTATTAGAAATACGGAGTCCCAACTGGTCTGGCGTTGTATACGATTTTTGAAGCTCCTGGTACTGCTGAGCCTACGTTTCTACAACTACTACTTCACATTTCTTCGACCTTACAGAAAGAACTACGTTGAGCCGAGTGAAAACGAAGGTTTTACTGAAATCGTAAAGATCCACTTTGTGCCTAAATTCCAATCGGACGAAGAACGAAAGCTTTACGAGATGTACTTACTGGAACATTAATATACTCGCGAAACTTACTACTCAAGAGCACCAAGTGATAATTAATTATATGTTAGTGTGTCCCATAGATTTAAATTAGATACAGTAATTTAAATAAAACGACAAGTATAGGCAAGTTTATATTTTGTATACCCGTATGTTCAGTATTACGCAACATTCGTAAATCAAATTAAATGACACTATTAAAGAAGATAAACATGCGATTTTCTTTGTTCTTACTTATTCCAAGACAGAATGGCGCATCAAAATAAATTATAATTTACCGATAATTCGCTCCCTGTAACGTTAAAGAAACATATACTTAATTTCACGTATACTCTCGTCGTTAGAATAAGAAAAACATTTTTTTTTTCCTTTTTTGTAAGAGAAACAATCTTTAGGGTAATTATCCATCGTGCCCGCGGGGCAAGCAAAAATCGAGAAAAGTAGATCCGGGGAGATTCAGTCGCGCGGCGCGGAACGTCAGTTAAGTTGGATAACGACGTAAGGAAAAAATTACAAAATGGGTTTGGCTCTTGATATTAATGCGTAGGGTTCTGATAGAAAGCTCCTTTCGTTCCTGCGATGATCCGCCGCGGCGAAACGAGCGTTCGTTAGAGCCGACATAATCGCTTCGGGGTAAGCAAAATATTCCCCGCAAAATTTATAAACCACACACACATTTTCGCCACAAGAATTATTGAACTTTGGGTAAATGGCGCTTTCATGCAAATTTCCGGCCTGCTGGTATCGGTTGCTTTTCATCCGTTTTTATTTATCGCGTTTATCTTGCGGAAGTTCCAGCCTCGGCCGAGGGGGAAAGTCAATTTTCTAATTATTTGTTCCGAAATAAAGTATCTTTATGGTACGCTTCGAAACACACGTCTCCCGCCCGGTCTGACGTTTAATAATTTACAAACGTTCAAAGTAAAATTTGTGCATCACTCGAGATATTGCGGAAGACAGGCGAGATAACCGATATTGCAAAGTTACTGCATGCGTTGCTATAAAGTGACAGCCGACTTTGTTTGAGTTTACACCACGTCATCGCGCGCTTTACCAATTTCGCACCGACAAAATTGACGGCGATCTTTTATTAGGTCGCCGTATTCCGCCGCGTTACGCACGACGATATTGCACCTCCTTTTTTTTCCTTTTATTTTGTTACGGCCATCCTTTTTGCCCCCGTCCTTTTCCCGCGCCGGTCCTTTGCGGAGCCTTGACAAGTCATACGCCACTTCAAATATTCTATTTAATTACATTAATGTAACTGAACGAAAGCGTAACTAATATTACTAATTAAATTGGATTAGCGCGTTTGATACGAAGCGAATATTAATTGTAAGAGCGTTAACATGTCCCAGGCTGTTTTGACGTGATCGTGGACGAAAAGAAACAATTAGTATAATGAGTGCTTAGAGAATTTCGGCTAGATAAACGAGACTCGTGTATGTATAATGGGTCCGCGTCCTTCCGAATGGCGTGTGGATTAAGGAGCGAGGCTAAGGGAAAATACCTTTTCGCGTATAAACATAAAGGTAGGCATAATGCACGTAAGGATAACAAACAGGGCGAGCGTTAACCAAATAATGCAATGCAAACCTGCGTACGAGCGTCTGAGATATACCTTGACATTTGTCCATATTAAGGTGTCAGCGGCGTACTTTGTGACTTTGCAGAGCGGAAATGGAAAATAATACATCTTAAGCGACTGACGTTATTAATCAGGCGGACAAATTTCTTCATACGCAATGAGCGAACGGCGTCAAGGATACGCCCTGGCCACGTTGGAATGATAATTTTGATTTTACTGTTCGCAGGAGGGGAATTTTAATAGCCTTATATTGATTCGGACGAAAGGTGCGCCGCCGGTGCCTTATAAGACTATGCTTGTGTTATCTAGTTGAGTTTTATGAGAAGGTCCGTTGCTAGGCGAGATTTCTTCTTGTCGACGCACGTCTCGGGCAGAAGTTTAAGGACAAACGCGTAACTTCAAACTAATAAGCCAACACGAGAACGCGTCGACGGGACTTGACGGAAGGCCTGTAACTTGGCTGAGAAGTGGAAAACAGGACACCGATTACCTCGTTGATCGTCGACGAGAACCGACTTAATTGGCTAACTTGGGAGGACGTCGAGGACACTTGGCGCTTCGAACGCGATATGCATGCGATATCTAATTTCATGATCCGGCTATCTATTGTACCCAATCTCTTCTTTGAATGTTGTCTAATTATCCGACCTCGTCCAACCTGGTTTTTGATTTTTTCAATCTCTGGAATCATACACTATTGTCAATAGCAAGATAACTTTATGATGACCCTAATCTTTCTCATGAAAATTAGAACAGGATCTACCATTGATTTTCAATTTATGAATCTAAACAATTTGGGACTGGCACCTTCCTTATAGAATGCGATATCTTGATTTAAATCTTCAGGGTTCTTATACTTATATATGTTGATTAGAACATCAGTTGTATGCTAACAGAATTACCAGCAGCGTGTTAATGCTTGTAAACAGACAAAGCACAGTTGCACAGTATCATTCTTCTGAGCTTGCAAAGAATGTAGTTTTTGGAGCTCACTGGTCGGTGAATTTGCATCGTACGAAACGGGACATTCCAGCGCGAAGTTAATAGCTTGCCAACGATTAACCGTATCCCTCGCTGTCTAGTGTCTCCCTAATAATATATGTCCCAAAGGTAAGCGAAATAACTGACTTTGCTCCCTATACTCGATAAACCACACAGAAGCAGTTTTACGTGTTTCGTTAGTTTTGTGTGCTTTTTTATACTTTTTTTATACTTTTTCGTTGCCAATTGCGGATGAGAAAAATGTTTAATCCTTGGTGTCTCGTTCATTTGGACGGAGCGCAATTAAACAATTGTCAAAGCGGAAAAAGGGGGGCTTTCGAGGTCATACGGAAGAAGGATGATGTGCCGGTAGCTTCATAGTGCGAGAGCCAATAGTTTCCTCGCTGGCTAGAAGGCGCCAGGCCACCACCGAGGGTTATGGGGCATAATTTAGTGGACAGTTTGATATACAAACAATCTTTAATGAAATTCTTGGTGTTCATTAATAACGCATTACAGGCTCGCGCGCGGCGCCGGCGTTGGCACCCCTTTATATTCGCGTTTCAACGTCCCTCCGTAGTGGCGCACACACGGCCACACGTACTCGTGTTACGCGCGACGGCGACGATCGTTTCGAATTCCGAAACACCGGATATCTCTATGCGACGCGTTCTCTTCGTTCGGTTATAGCGAAATTCACATTCGAGTAAAAAAATTTTCATTAAATGCTAAATTCAATTTCACTCGGTGCCTAAGAAATTTATGATGCGTTTGCATAATTTTCGTTTTAGGTAAAGGAGTTTTTCGAATGTGGATTCGTATGCGGGAATTCTAATGTCTTGAAATTGTCCGCCTTTATTGACTCATCGAGGGAACGCGTGGGAATGCTTTTAATGAATATTGTTAGGTTTTTATGATCGTCTTTAACGTGTCTTATTGAAATATTTAGCTATGTCAAATTAGTCTTCTTTGGGGGGGAATGGATTGAAAATTGAAAACTGATTTTAGTAACGACTGATTGATTATCTTTCTGACCTACTATAATAAATAAGTAAACAAAAATTCGTTAGTTCACATTTCTCCATATGTATACTACTTAAAATTCATCACAAAGTCAATTAAAATTAAAATCTAATCATATTGACAGGAATATCACAATGTAAACAAACAAATATCTGATTACATTTCATTGACATTAAATGTTTCTATAAAAAGGAGTCGTAAACAAATATATGTATATAATTATTAATGTATTGAGGTTGAACTGGCCGTGAGAAGCGTGAAAGCAGGTGGTCGAAACGGACCGCAAGTAGCCAATGGTGAATGCAGGCCGGCTGGAGCATATGTGGCAAGTATAAGGCCGGTACATAAAAATATATTGAATTGAATGTCATAATCGAGCGAAAGCATGAAAGAAGGACATAAAGAGGGAAATAAAAAGGACAATGTTAGGTCAAAGCTTAATGCAGTAATTCATGCGAGCTACAACCTTCGACCTCACGAAGTGACCGAGGCCTTTTATTCTCGAGCACCCGAGCGTCCTGGGATTCATAAAGCGGCCGTGAAATATCGCGGTAAAGTAAGTTATGTCGTTTAGTATGATTTGAGCCTGGCTAATGTGCTTTAATAACGTATTTTATGTCGCTCAGTCAGTGTCCGCTTGGCACGGCCCGCGCGACCGACAGAGACGGCGCGATGCGGTGCCGGCGGGGAGCACGCGGGGAGCACGCGGCCGGCCAATTGGGACATTTTCGGTCGCATTAAATATATAATTCGCGCGGCGTGCTTTTGTCTCGCGAATAAGTATTTCACGGGATGCGGCAATTTTGGCCTTCGCCGGCGCCGCCGACGCCATTCGAGAGTGCCTATTATTTTGCCGTGTTAACCGTGCGCCCCCTTCTATTATGAAGATTGAAATTTCGCGCCCCGTTCGCGGCCCTTCTTCCGCGCCCAAATTGTCCCGGTTTTGTTTATCGGCTTTGTTCGCAATAAGTCGTCGCGTTGTCCGCTTGATTGGCCGCCGCGGCCAGATGGAGAGAGAATGGCCAGCTCGCGCGCATTCGTCATCTTCAATGACAATCAAGTTTGAGCTGCACCTATATTAACGTCAGGACGATCGTTCGTTTAATCAAACTGTAGCTTAATATGATTACTTATTGCGCGCTCGCGTTATTCCGTACACGTGGGACATGATTCAACAATTCCCAAACGTAATCCCGTTATGGGCAGTTTCTCTCCTTTCCACTCCTTCACTTCCGCCCTCGCTCTTTTCGCACTCTGGACTCATTCGTTTATTGTATTTGACTGATACAATCCTTACCAAATTGCATTGCGGAAAAATATGTCGCAAGTGTAATTTTGCTTATTAATTTGCCGATATTTCGGTCGTTGTTTTAGTCGCTCTTACTTTTCAGTTTTATTGTTTACTTTCGATTCAATGTCATTTCTCAACTTTAGCTATATTTATGTGTAGGATAGATCCACAATTCTTTCGTACAGATATACAGCGATATTTCATTTCCTTTCTTTAATATGTCATGTGTAGTACAGGTTCTCCGTTTTTTCAATATATTTCGTAAATGACTCGAAGAACAATATACAAACAACGGATGATGCCGCAATTGTTGTGCTAATATTTGTATTGTACTTTCTACTGGACTTGTATAGTCCATCATAAATTTTTGGTAGTCAGTAAAGTAAATTTAATATTTGTTTACTAAAAACTTAAAGAAAATGTACAAATTTAATATTTCTTTTCAATATTATTGATGGTAATAAAAATATGACAGTAAATGTATTTTCTCATTGCTTTTAACATTGCTTTGCATATATATATTGTATTTATAATAAAAATTACTGTTTTCTAAACGAAAATATGTCTGTTTTAAGGTGATGCACTAGGCCCGCCGCCACAGAGAGAGTGTTTCTGTAAGTATTATTTTAAAAATGTTGATTTAAAGCTCGATAAAAAATTCAGCACATATTTTAGATATGTGAAAATCTAATTCAATTACAAAACCGAAATTTTTAAGTCAGTTTCAATGACGAACATTCAGTTGTTTCAATCTTAAATAATCTTCCAAATTGAAAATATGTGCTGAAGCAATTACATCGATTACTTCGATATATTTTAAATATTTTAGATAAGAACAAAGAATGCATCACGTTAAGTATAAACGTAACGTTTAAAATGAATGTTTTTGCATTGAAAAATAATAATATTTATTCAAAGAGTGACATATATCTAAAACAAATTTAAAAACAGTAATATTTTATCTTATATTTGTATTTAGAATTATGCCTTTGATATTTTATTATATAAACTTTAATTTCCTATTTAGTTGCATAGGGGATGCTATCATGCTATGAATAACATAAACATTTTTAAGTTTGAAATCATAAATTTTGTATCAAACACTTAGAAAATAAGCTATAAGTTTGTTTAGTAAAAGTATCTCATTTGATTTAATATACCGATGCTCTTAAATCAAATTAAAATTGTTTCTTTATTGACGAAAGTTGAGCTTCGGCCCGTATTAATTGCCATCTTCCGGGGTGCTTTTAAGATTACGTTATATATTAAACGATAGAATATTTTAAAAAGTAATTCAACGTCTATAAAGATATTTAATTGTCCCATTAAATGCTCAATTTCCTCAAACGATGTACAACCGGCGCATTTCTATGCAAAGCACGACTCTCTTCAATAACTTTTAATAATTTGCTCCAACCAAGTAATTTATTGCAAATTTCCGTGACAAAAAATAGTATTAATCCTTGAATTGTAGGAAGCAAGTTATGGTAAATATTCGCGTTGTCTTGAAAAACGACGAACCTGATGAATAGCCGGCCAAATGCATTAATAAAGCCGGCGAGGATCGAAGAAAACTCGAATTCTATGTTAATCAAATGGCCATTCGTGGCATTAAAGGAGTGTTCAAAAGTCATTTGTGGGTATTCCGAATCGCATAGCTCACTTTGATGAAATCAACAAATTTTTCATTTAAATACAATACACTTCCTTAATTAATTCATCATTACGACTTTACAAATTAATTGTTAATTCAGCAAATAATATAAAGAAGAAAATTTCTCATTTCTCACTAATTGCACACATAGGGTAATCAAATACTGACCTCATCATCTTTAACTTGAAATGAAATAATGTCTTATTTATCCAGTATAGCTTTAGTGAAGTTTTTTTAGTTAATTATAAAAACGTCTCAATTTAAGGCATTCACGTAAGACAAAAAAATATCTTTGTTACTATAAATTGCATAATAATTGCACGCAAGCAACTTATTATTTAATAAAATAAGAAACTAAACTAATATAAAATGTTTATACATTATAATTATTCAGTTTCTGAAGAAGCAAAAAAAATTTTTACATCGTATATAATATCTGAAATAAAAAAATGAGTCAAGTAAAAATTTCGATTAAAATTGTAGCGCAATTTCAAGTACATATAAAGACTTTTTATACTTTCAAGAATAAATTTATTTCAAAAGTAATCTTCTTACGAAGCAGGCGGGAGGGGAAAAAAAATAACAGGTAACCACTGTAGCCAATTTTTTTTTTTTTGCCCGTGCGAGTACGTAGCGTCTGCCGGTGGATACGCGGCCGTCCAAGGCTGTGCGTTATTATTTTATTAAGCCATATAATATGGGAAAGGCGACCGAGATATTTGAGTGTCCGCGCGCGCCCCAGTCCCACCCCCGGCCGCTAGCCACACGAGCCGCTACGCAATTCCGCCAAGTATGCAGATCTAAGAATTTAAATGGCCTCCCCGCCGCGGCCGTAAAATGGCGGACAATCGCGCTCGTAAACCACTATATTAAAATTCTATATCGTCCCCATCCGAGTATCGCAGACCGACCTCTCCCTCGCCCGTCTCCGCACACATTGTGTGTGTCACGGAAATTTGCGATTATACGCCAGATAGAGAATATCCTGGGATTCGCCGACTCCGACTAATCATACATTTTGCCTTTCATTATGCATGATTAATGAACTTGCATCAAACTTATTTAGCCAAGTTCGCGGCAAAACTTTGCCGGGGATAATGGAAATTTGACTGGACGTCATCTGACTTTTATTGGGGGGCTATAAAATTAGGTTGCTTTGAATATTGCGATGCATCGTCTGATGTATTACGGTAATTTCGCGCGACTATACTGTTTTCATTTGGTCAAATTGGATAGTCACCTTTCTATAGAATTACTAAAACCAAACTTCGCCATGGAAATAAACTAAATAAATTAATTGAAATAATTGTTGACACAATTTCTTTTTTAATAAACAAAAGTTCACCGTGTTTTCAACAATTTTATACACAATTGCATTATATATAACTGTAGTCGATTAAATTCAAATACAGTTGCCCGTTAATTCATTAAATTTACTACCTATTTTTTAACTTAATACAGTTATTACGAAATCGGCTGAATTACAAGCGGCTCGATCAATTAAATTCACATATCGTGCCGCATAAAACGTGCGAACGAATATATTTCGTTATAAATATCTCGGTTCTAAAATTTCTCACCGCAAATATCACCCGCCGTCGAATTAAAAGTATCATTTTCCCTCGAAAGTCTCCACGGTGGTTGCTTCTTAACGAAAACGCTCCGTCGTTTCCCTCGGTGGAAATTTGGCGCGATAAAATTTAGCATACAGCCATCGAACCCGCAATTCCTCGAAACGGCCGCTGTCCCCGCATACGCAACGAGGCGAAATAACGTTTGGGCGAGCGCGTGAAAAATAAAATCTTAACGAATTGTCTTTTGTCGTCAACGGCGGGACGCGCGGAAAGAAAATGTGAAAGAGACGGCCGCGCGAACCGTTAGCCAGTAAAAAGAGAAAAGCCGCCGCCGCCACTCGCCCCCCCCCCCGCCCCCCGGGGATCCCACTTCCGGCGGTATACAATTAGCCCTCGAGCATTAATCCTGCACCGGCGGCCGTAACGCGACGGGATATTATAGCCGAGCTGGCCGTAACAATAAGGATTATACGGGAAAACGCTTCGATAGCGATTCTAATACGGTCTGTACTCGGCGGTCTCCCCCTCGGTCCCCGGCTCCGCCTCCCCCGCGAGAGCATCTTCCGCGGTAAACGGGCACGGGTCCACGGGCCGACTTAACTTGGCTGGCAATAATAAAATGATATAGGAGGCGAAATATGCATTTAAATTATCGCCCCGCGATAATAATTTGCATACCGCCACCCTCCTCCGTTAGTCCGTCGCTGCTTCGATGCCCCGTTCGCTTAGTTTAGCTCCGTTTAATTTAAATAATACTTCTCCGCGCCGCACCGCCGGAAGATATACATAAAATCGCCATAACATTGTAAATTATAACTGATACGGCTTATGTGGTATAGCGTTTTAGGCCGCGGCCGTACACATTTCTTTGGGACCATTACCGGGAGCCGCGCGATACTTGCGCCTGATTAACATCGTCAAATTAGCGAAGCCGCTTCGCTCCCGAGGGGGGATACCGACTTTGGATTAAGGATGCCGTCTTGCCGCGGATCTTGCGGACGGCCTTTTGGCAGCGCGGCCGTTTCGCCGAATGATTAAGCTTAGCGCGAGGATTTTGCCTTTAAGGAGTGTGATAAAAAAAGGGGTTGTGTCGCTGGAATTAGCACCGTCGAGAAATTGGTAGCTCCGATGCCATTGTACCTTATTAAAGCTGACTTAAAGGTTTGACAGTGCGTGTTCTTTTTTGGTCTTCCAGGGAGGATATTTTCTTAGCTAGTGGTAATATTTATTTTGGCTGTTATATCTAGGCAATAGAGACCTCTTTGCTCAGTTTTAGTTCAACGGAGTAACTATCTTTATTCCCTAGTTTTACCCCAGTTAGTTTTCCAGAGTGTTTATATTAAAAAAAATGTTGATAAATGAAATCTTCTTGTTATATTTAACATACAGTTTAATATAAGTTATTAAGATATACAATCATTTTTATACTATACTGGATCATATTAACTTGTACAATTTTACATAAATAAATTATCAATAAACTGAAGGTTAAGTATGACAAGAAGATATTATTTCTTGCCATTTCTATATCAGATTATAATAATTTACATCTCAATTTCTGTCTCAGTGTACGCAATTTTATCCGGTGGGAAAAAATTCAACTATCAGGAACTGTTTGAAATTGCATCATCTATGAATTCCCATCCATCTTCGTTTTGCTCGAGCTTTTGTTAAATTCAGTATTAATCCATCGCAGAAATAAGGTGGATTATCTTCGAGAGAAGTATGTGTACTTTATTCGCGTGGCATCGGGTGATTGAAAGGTTAATTTATGCATGTATGCACGCGGTAGTAGTTAAGCGGAAGGTAATCCAGGCTTAATCTTCATCAATTCGGATTTCGGATCGTGCGATTGATGTAAAGTTCTTGTAATGCGATATTTCGGTATTTATTAATAGCGAATGGGCATTGTAATAGATAGAGCAATTTAGCGCCGAGAGGTGATACCCAGGTTCTAAATGGGGACTAGAATAGATACCCGGCGGATAACCCAGTTTAACCCCAAATTCGGACGCGAATAGATCCCAATTAGACAATTTGGGATAATCTAATTTTCCGAATCTTATTCGTAACGTAAGCGGCCGTTTATCCGGAATTCGAAAAATAATTAAGTGCGTGCGGCACTCGCCACTTCTTTTTTTTTTTTTTTTTTTTTCTTCATCCCCCCTCCGCCTGTCTTATTATAGGCAATAAAACGTTTTAATGATTGCTTTCAACTAGCGCATTAAAATAATGCATTGCCGGGAAAATATGCAATATTGTAATAGCGCGTATACATTATTATTAAGTGCTAGTTTATTCTCGAACACATGGATGATATACCGGCACTTTACCTAGCTAAATTTACGATCGCATCCTGATGAATGTATAGTTGATATATTTTGCCGCCATGAAAGCTAGTTCCATCGAGGGATAACAGAAACAAACGAGTAATTAATTATTGTCGCCGTCGAAATTAACGTTTTATTAATATTACGAAATTTAACGCGCTGTGCTATACCCGCCGAGTGGAATTAAACGAACAAATTCGTTTCTCGCCTTATAACCGGCCCGGACATTTTTAATTTAGCTCTTTTGAAATGTAAGGCGATGTGTAATCCTTTTTTCTCCTTACGTTTCGCGTTACAATGTAGCACAATATTCACTAATGTTACTCCAGATATAAAGTTACCATAGTGAACGTAGCTTAAAAAAAGAGAAAGAGGAAGAAGAAGAAGAAGAAGAAGAAGAAGGAAAAAAAACGGGGCTTTGCGGAGTTTGAAAAAGCTTGACTTTTTTTTTTGTCGGCCAGGTTTTGCGTAAACGAATAATTCATAAAAGCTTCGTCTAACAAAGTAATCGTCATTGAATTAAAAAAAAGGTCCACCCTCGAAATAAGAATCCTGACAAAAATTACCCTTATCCTAGGACCGGCGCGCCGACTGTATAGATCATTTGCACTCCATCCCCGTATCCCCGAGGTCTTAAAATAATGAAAACAGGACGCGTGTCCGACTGTACCACGGCCATAATTTCTATTTGACGTGCCGAAAATTCGGCTGCCTTTTTCGCGGCGTCCTTTTAGGATGTAAAGCGCAACGGGAAAGAGGAAGACTGGAATTTCGGAAAGTTAGGAAGGGCGGAACAAAGGCGGGTGTGCTGAACGAACGAAGAAGGGTTAAAACCTGTGGGCAGTATTTTAATTTCCGACCGTTATCGCGGTCCTGGTTAAGGGGAGGCTGAGGCAGGGGTGGAAGTTCGGGTCAGTAGCGGAAGATACATGTAAGTTGACCCCGCCCTCGGGACCTCTGTGGACGCTTATGAATATTAATTTTGGCCCCCGCGAAAGCAGCCCCGGACAAGAACAAATTAGATCTTTCCTTCCATACATTTCCCTTTTATTCGCCGCCGCTCCTCTTACACCCCTCGTAAACCTTCCACTGGTAATCATTCCGCCGCGCGTCTCGATGTTGCCTTGCCTTGTTTGTACATTATTTTTCCTACTTTGCGATAACTTTTTTCCCCCGCCGGTCCTCCTACTGCTTGGTCATTTTTTGCGCCAAAGATCCTCCCCGCCCAATCGACTGCACGATCGCTATTTCCTGCCGGACCATTTTATCATTTGCTCGGCTAAAGTGGAGTAATTACTTTTACTTTTATTGCAATTTGAAATGGAATTAATTATCGATGACGTACGTTATCGAGTATTTCGGGGCGTTTTAGAAGAATTTTAAATCGTGTGCCAAGTTAAGATGAAAAGGAAAATCCGGACAATAGACGAGAATTGCAGCGCAACAAATCTCCTTAATATAGGATTCGTCGGAGATTAGGCTTAGGCGGAATGCAAACTCATGGGCGCGTCAACACAGGCGTATGCCGCGCGTACAAACTTGTACAGTCGACTCCTTGATTCCGGCAGTTTCATAACTACAGTTATAACCAGGAGTTAAAACCGCGGCACGAATGTCGTATCTCAGCGCTACCAGTGAGCCGACATTTTCCTCCTTTCCTTCTTCTCCGTTCTACATCACGCAGGGCGGATCTTATTATCAAACTAAATCTCATCCACGAAACAAGTGCCTTTCTGCCTCTCTCCTGTGACCCGCGCCATATATATCTTGCTGGCTATCCGGTTTCGCGAGCTTCCAATGAATATTTCCTCATTTTGTCACTTTGCAATAAACCTTTTTGTACCTTCGCTCATTTCAGCTTATGCTAATTAAATTAACCGCGGCCAAAAGTCATCGTATAATCTCAATATTGTTAAATAATGAAATAACAATGGAAGAGAATAGAAATTCATTTCGTCCCTTCTTGTGACTTTTATTTATCGACGTATCGGAGGACACTGATAATACTTGCGTGGTTCAATTAATTTTTTTTATTCTGAATGCAAAAAAATAGACTTGTTTCTCGGTAGAATTTAGTTTTATATCGTTGTCTTTTAGAAAGTAATATTAAATATTAAATTTGTTATTCATGAGAAAGATCAATATTTAACTTTTATATATCCAAGCATTAAAACAGTATTTATAGTAAAATTTATTATTTATTTAACTATATCTTTTATCAATTGTTATCCTTAAATGATATCTCTTGCTCGTCAGTGGCATGTATATATAATTTTTTTTATCTTTGAACCTGCAAGTCACACGTTTCATCATCCAATAAACGTTGAAAAAAAGTACAAATTGATCCATTTATACCTCATCCATTACGTTTCTCAAGTCGAAATTTTTATTCGATTATCCAGAGGTGAGTGAAAAACATCACGAAAAGGAATTAAAATTTTTTGAAAACACGATTCTCCATGAGTAACAAAGAATAGTTAAATCCCAAAGCACCGACTTGTTTCACTTGTAAGGTGAAAAGTTGAAAATTTCCTGGGTAGGATGTTCGCGGTTCTCGCGCTTTCACGTGCCTTAATGGATTTTGCTTTAATTGTGAGCCATCTAATGAGTTCCTTGGCGATGAACTTGGCGGGCAACTTCTCCAACCGACTTTCGTTTCGTTTAGCCCGCGTGCGTGTGCGCGCCAAAACGTTCGCCATTTTTTCTAATTATTATTGACGAGAGCTCGTGAGAAATAATTCCGCGGATTGGATAAAGAATGGCGCGCGCGCGCGAGAGGAGAGTAATTGTGGCGAGTGATAAATAGAAGCCATTTGTAATAGTACCGAACAGTTCGAGCTCTGTCATTTTCTCTGCCAGTTTTTGCTATCGGTTATAAATTATCCATAACGATATTTCTTATTGTTAGCGGGGTGCTGAGCGAGTGCATCTGAGAGCTTTGATTGGTCGGATTCTATATCCAATGTTGCGCTCGTTAATCACAGATGGTCTGGGGGATCGCAAAATGTCTTAGGTTGTCTTTCCTCGACCTATGGCGGAAATGTTTTGCAGTGATAATGATAAATAAGTTGTGTTCAGACAATGTCCTTGGAAGAATTGAAATTTATTTTTTTTTTCTTATATCATAGTTACGCTTCTGATGGTTTATTTATATATTTCACGTATATTGACGTTATGTGTAATATAAAAATAATATTGAATTCATCATAATATTCTAATATTGAATATATTTTTCGTTTTATTATTTTTCTCGTTAACGTACTAAATTAAAGAAACATTTTTGTTAAATGTGAATTATTAACTGAAGTAAATTCAATTGAAAAAATTAAGCTGAAAAAAATTTAACTTTAAAATAATATATTACATGCTTTGCGAAGGACACATTCATTTTATATGCAGGTAAAATAAATTCTTGGATAAATTTGAAAAACAATGTTGGAAATTCATTATATGTAAACACACATTTGAACGTACATATGTAAACATTGAGGTTGAATTGAAATAAATTTTTTCTCTGTTTTTTAGTGTTTACATTCAAGTGTCCTTCAAACTATTGCTTCAATAATGTTTTCTGACTCAATCCAACAGAACATTTTCTTCAGTTTACTGACAACTTACCCTTTAGTAAGGATATTAAACATCTTATAAATTTTACTAAATTCGTTTGAAAGAAAAGTTTTTTGTATCATCTAAAATTTCAGATGAGGTATTTATAAATAAAATTTTACTTTATCAAAATTCATTTACAGAATATCAATTGTTATATATAAATTTTTTTTTCGTCGATCTAGTTTCTCTGTTTTGGCTTAAAATAACTTGAATTACCATTATTTATCAATGTTTAATGTAATTTTCTTTTATTTGAGACGTCCTTCCGCACAAGTAATTGAGCTTATACACGCACTCGCTAAATGACATTTTTTGACAGAAGAAAAAGCTCCTCGGTCCAAGAAATTATTAGTTTAATATTTAGCTAACAATTTGCTGTCTTCGCAGAGGAGACTTAGTTTCTCAAATAAAAGTTTCTTATATTAAGAAAGTGTAGATTTTTTTGTTAATATATATTAAAACATTAATGTACATGCTATATATGTGAAAAAAAAGTTATATTTGGAATTGATATACCTTTTGGCGTTAGAAAGATATCGTCAGCAGTGCTTACTATTTTACTACATCATTACAATAACATTTTACGTATAACATGGTAAAGCTTTACATTTATTGTGATAATAATCATCATAAGTCTAGGCAAGTTTAAAAAATAATATAACAAATTTTACTATACCACACAAAAAGTGTTATTACGTTGATACAGTAAAAATGTAGATATAGACGATATCCTTCCAACGTGAGAAGGCATGATAATTTTTAATGCAACTTTCCTCTCGGCGTATTAACGATATCAGTGGGCAAAGTGTGGTGACAAAGAAAACCAGCCGAAATAGCGGATAAAACTGTTGAAATTGAACATTTCTTTAACCCGCTGTCGCACGAGCGTACGGGCAAATTGTTTCATTAAAAGGATCGTGCGAGTGTTGACGTTCTATTCGTCGGCGTTTTGTATATTTTTCACACGCGAACTCATCGGTATGCTTTTCACTTCGGATTACCAAGGCAAGGAACGCCGAGGGTGGCTCGCGCTGGAATACGTATCGCGGAGAATTTATATTTTAAATCGACTCGCATTAGAGGCAGCCGCGGTTATACACCCCTTCCTCGTTGGCGCTCCACCTTCCATCCGTTTGTGCAATGGTTACACACGTTGTGTATCAAACGCGCGTAATAACGTAACAAATAGCTACTTTATGGTCTGCCTGATGTAGGAGCATTCCTGCGTCGGCATATTACGGATAATGTTTGGCGTTACTTACGCTCCGTGCAAGAAAAATCAATGTCATCAGGAGCGTCAGATTTAAATCCCGCCTTTCGACTAATGACTTAATAACCACGTGATCTACGATGCTTGCCGGGAGCGTTGCTAAAATTATTCCCCCTCCCAAAAAAGTGGTGTACCTGGCATAATTGACTATTTTTGATACCGATTTATGGATATATTTAGAATAATAAATATTCTTGTTGCAAGTACATGGAGAGGAGAGGTTTAATATAAATTATTATATTATTGTAATATAAAATATAATATATAAAATATTATATAATATAATATGTTGGTTGTATATTTGAAACAATTAAAAAATTACTACTTCAAATTAGCTGAACTTGAGTTAACAGGTCGGCAATTATCGTCTACTTGGAAATAATAATTGTCGACGATTTGATATGGTTTGCTAATTCGGGACAGTAGTTTATTAATTTTTTCAACTAAACGTCCACTCTCTTCTAATGTGTTAATAACTTGCTTTCTCGACTGTGTTTATAACTTTTTAATCAATAATTCAAACTGAAAGTTTAAAACATATTCAAAATTCCTTTCAAAATATTTTCATTTATGTATCAAATTTTAACATGATGTATGTTAAAATTGTTCATTTTATAATCATACAGTTCATCTGACATAAATCACGTCAAATGTTAATACTATTTTTTTTTCTGTGTAAATTGTGAACCGATAACGTGAAATATATGACATTTTTAATGCCTTTTTTTTTTACTTCGAACCAATACTAAAATTTCAATTCACGTTTTCCCCTCTACAAATTGTTCGCACATTACCCCCGAACGCTCGGAATTATATATGCAAAACCGTTGGAACACAAGACGGAATAACTGTTCCACTCGAAACCATTAGATTTGGAAAGCGCAATCTAAAATATCAGTCGGTAAAGATTGGAAAAGTGGCGTTACATTCAGCAGTGCCGTTGGAAAATTTGTCCTACCTACTTTGCACCCTTATACGAGTAGTTAATGCTTCGTATATAGATACAGGCGAAATCGGATATAAGGAAAGCGGGGCGGACGCACACGTACGCTCGAGTAAATTGTGAATATGATAATGCGAGCTCACAATCCGATTCGGTATTTCAGCGGCGTATCTCCGATTGCCCGGCCATTTGTTCAGAAAGCTCTTCTTTTCGCGCGACAGCCTGACGAATGGGAGATATTCTCTCGCGTTGTCCTTATTCCTTCCTATTTGTTTTTTCTCCTCTCGCCACTGCGCTCCTCTTTCCATTCTTTCGCTCTTTTTTTTCTCTTCGCCTCCCTCGAGCGATGTTGTCTGATTTAATCCTCCAGTCCGATCAATTTCGCAACAAAGAAACTCACCCACCTCCAACCCCCCCCCTGAAATCCTTCACATTATTATTACGAAGAAAAAAAAATTTACTCTAACGTACCATAATGTATATTGACGTACCATAAAATACAAAAAAACTTGTTATATTTTAACAATTTTATACACGGAGAGAAAAGATTTATAAAATTTAC
The DNA here is from genome assembly GCA_022817305.1 of Leptoteleia sp. ZL-2020. NCBI lineage: Eukaryota > Metazoa > Arthropoda > Insecta > Hymenoptera > Scelionidae > Leptoteleia > Leptoteleia sp. ZL-2020. The sequence goes on from JABFPN010000862.1 coordinate 22,858, forward strand.
TGACATTCTTAGTAAACTGGTTATATATTGGCAAAACTTGAAAAATTACTATCTTAAGTTAGTAAAACATATCAATTTGTTGGAAATGATCCTTAGAAAGCTGACACTTTTTACTAACTTAGGATAGTAATTTTTCACTTCTTGCAAGTATATGACCAGTTTACCAACAATGTCAGTAATTTTTATTAATCTTTTCTCTCCGTGTAGCTTTTTTGAGGAGCTATTGAAAATGTATCTCAAGTACTGGTGACGATTTAAGAAATAATTAAAAATTGGACTTTTATTTTTTGTTATTCTTTAATCATAACAGAGAAAATGGTTCATAACCCGGTCCAAAATATTTTTTGCAAGATTTAAGTTTATTAATTATATATAAAATTGTATAGTTGTTTATTTTCCTATCGTTCATTATTGAGAAATTATTTTTTAGTTGGTTTAATTGATAATTTCCTGATGGAACGATATTTGAAAAGTAATTTCCTTCAACTTTGCCAAATATTAAAGTGTAATAACAATTTACTGATTATTATCCTTGATAATAATAATAGAGTTCCACGTAACATCTCGCATCAGTTTCCAATTCCAACATCTTTATCACAAGGCATCGTAATTTCTTTATGAAATTTCTTCCCCCCCCCCCCCCGCTTGTCGCGCCGCCGCGGATTATAAATCATCGTCGGGTGTTTTCGCGGCAAATCGAAGTGATTTCAGTTTCTCATTTCGGTAACCCGTGGTTTATGGGTGAAAAAAGTCCATTAAGGAAATCGCCGTTCGGCTGCGGCAAGACGACGGTATTTTCCGAGCCATAAAGATCCGATATTGCAAGAATTATTCAGGATAATTTAAATTGATGTATCAATCCCGGGGCCGCCGTGCCTCGCGGAAGATGGAGCGAGCCTCGCGCCAGCCGGGGCGGTTTCCTCGCGAGAAAACAAGGGTATAAATTACGTACAGATAGGTGCTATAATTTAAATTGCGCCCCCGGTTCGATATCGCGCGGGCGAGCTCTGGCGAGGGCACACGCGTCGTAAAATTCAAATCAGCCGCTATTACGCGTTCGCCGAATCGTTATTTCAGGCGGACGCCGCTGCGGGAGATGGGACCCCGGCGAAATCGCCGTTTCCCGTCATCGGCAAGTTATACGACCGACCGTCCCCCCCCCCTCCGTTTGATTTTACACCTCTGATTTACCGCCGCTCTTAATTCCGCCGTCCGCGTTCGATGAATTAAGGATGATCGGGGGTGAAGGGGGGGGGGGGACTGAGTGCGCTGCCGCTTTGAGTGCTCGCCGCACTCGGTACGAATTATTGATTTTGACACCGGCGTCCCCCTTTAAACTTGTGGATACGAGTCACACGCGACAACGCATTAGTCACGGATCACGAGCAAACGGAATATATCCGCAGCAGGAAGGCGGATGGAGAGGAAGGAACCGAGTAGCGCGACGCTATCCGCGTATCGAGTGACCCGCCCTCGCGGCCGAATCCTAACGAGGGCCGCATCCTCTCCCCTGCACCTGCACCTGTCACAAAGTGCATCGCACTTTGCTCCTACGAATCACCGGCGAACATTACAACCCCAACGGGCTATCTCGTTGCCCATCCCGATCACTTCCTCCCACGTAAAAACAAAGTCTTTTCCGTTTTTCCGAATGGGTGTACCCTCTGGTGGATTGACGAAAGGGGGAATTTATTTAATTGCAAAAAAAGGAAAACTGCTGTTTTGTCGGGCTTACTTTTTAGGGTGCGATTGAGGTTGATGATTCGTTTGAATTAAACGCTTTCCTTCTCTTGGTTCGTATTCAATTGAGATGAAGAAAAATTGACGAGGAAAGGTTGTTGGTATACAATTATTGTAATTTATGGATAGTGGTGATAAGAAATTATTAATTGTTGGTAATGATGATGTTTTTTTTGGTGGGATTTGTTAAATATTTCTTTACAGTGCATACTGTGGAGAGATGGTATAGATTTAACAAACTGTTAGTTGAATTTATATAGAGAGGTATAGGATATAGTTGGGAGGAGTTATTTTTAATTGATTGAAGTGAAGATTGAGGTAGATATGTTTCCTGTTTTTAAGATTACGTAAAATATATTACGAGAAAAGAATTTTAAATGCAAGACAATAGAATGTTAACGACTTAGAAATAAAAAATAGTTAAGTTTTAAAAGTATATTAGTTAATTTAGATATTATAAAGGTTTATAGAATTATTTCATATTTATATTTTTTTGCAATTTTTGTTAATATTTCCTATGGTTTTAATTTAACGGATAGCTTATCAAGTAAAAAGTTACTGTGCTTTCAGTAATTGTTTAATGTTGGCGATATCATTTTCTGGGGGTAATAAAAGTAAAAATATAAATTTTATTATTGCCAGAATACTGAAACCAAAAAATGATTATCAGCAGTGAAGTAAAACTATTTTTAATCCAAAAGCATTTATACAAGATAGTTCATAATTATTACTGTCATTATAATATATAGTAATTTTAATCAAACTTTTCAATATTTCTTATTCTGCTTGCTTAACATTCTTTTACCGTTGACGTAACCTTTGAGCATTGATAACCGAACAAATTGAAATACTGAATTCTTCAATTTATAATCGTTTATGAATAGCAACATCTCTCGGATATTATAAAGGCTTCAATTCAATCTCCTTGATTACCAAATGATTGATAAGACCCCGACCAACCCTCTCGAAGCGTGCAGATATAATAAAAAAGAATGATGATCCCGTATCATTTTATTGATGACGGGCTATTAATATAACAGATGATTGTTTCGAACGTAATTGTATAGACACTGAATAAAGTGATAATAAAAGAATGAAAAATATTATGCCGGGCCGAGTTTGGCACGAAATGTAATAAGGATAATCACGACAGCAATGATAACGTAAATGGTGAAATTCTCGACGTTGAAGAATGGTCGTGTATTCCATTTGAGTTTTCCATTTATCCGGCTTTATGCCTACTTCGTTGAAATGAAGTGACTTATACTTTTAGGATTAGAACAACGAGGAGGACGCCTCGCTATCGATGCCAGTCCGCAGGTACGTACGTATACGCGCATGTATATAATATGAGAATCGGATCCGGCATTACACATGATGTATGGTGCTCGACGGATCACCCTCGAGAAAAGCGACACGATCCACTCGTCCCCAGCGCTGCAAATTCGTGCTCCGTATATTGATGCTGCGCGTCCTCAACTTCGGATGGAATCCCTTTTCCTTTTATTTCTCATCTGCCCCACTTCTTCCTTATAACTTTACCGAATTTGACAGTTCCAACGTTTTCCTTTTCTTTCCAGATAAATCCTACCTCATGTAAATACGTTGCCTCTTCTTTTTTTTAATTGAACCGTAGAACTCTATCGTTCCACGTATGATAGTAAACGACAAATGACTTTGAATGATTCCTTTGTTTTGTGCAGTTCTTTTGTGGTATTGCTTATTGTGGTATATTATAAATACTAAAATGAACAAAGATTGCGAATTAAACAATTTAGATTTGTATGCTGGCAAATTGAAAACAATCTTCGAATAATTGGTAGCTCTGTTATAAATCCAAGAAAATGTCTCATCCGAGTGTAAATATTTTTCCTGAATAATTACATTTGTCCCCGGGTAATCGGATATTCCGATGCCCACGTAAATTCGCTCAATTATTATCCGCGCCTTACGAAAAGCGTCGGAAAAATAAATTGCTCTTGAACTCGATTAAATATCCATTAACCGTCATCGATCTTTCAGCATTTATTAATATTCCGTTTGGTTATGCCTCGTGGGTGGTGAAGGGGGGGGGGGGGGGGACTTGACGTTCGTTCGCGCGGTGCTTTTTGCAACTTATCCGTTCGGCAATTTTCTAATCCAACGAGCAAGAATTTGATGGGAATCCCGCGATTCAATTAGCTCTGGTTAAAAACGCGCAACTTTATCATCGAAATATTTCGTTTCCCTCTCGCAAACAATTCGCAGACTACTCAAGGATGCGGGAATCGTTAGCAAATTTGCAGCCTCGCAGGCTTCTTATTATTCCGCCAAGTTACTCGTTTTCTTGCTGGCTGCTTCAGCCCCGGGAGTCGTTCGATTTTCCCTCGCATTAGGTCCCTCGCCGCTTGGTCGTCTATGTAAACCCACCCCTCTTAATGGTTTAATTGAATTCCGATTAACCAAAGACGTTTCTCTCGGCCACGGCGCGCGGATGTGTATGTTGTGCTATGAATCAAAAGCAGGTTTCGACCGTCTGCTACCGACGTAATTATTGAGACCTCGATTTTGCGTACCCAGAAGCAAAGATATATTCGACTGGGAGTAGGTTGCAGCCGCATTAAAATATTAATGACTCCGCGGGTATCGGGCGAACACTCTCTCTCACACACACACACACACACACACATATATATATATATATACACATACACACCCCATTCGAACATAAATTCTTGCCTCTCGTATCGATTTTACGCTGACATCTTCCGAGGACGTAAGGCGCACTACCGCAAATTGTTTTTCTTCTTGTATTTTCGAATAGCCTTGTAGAACTTCAAGTTCAAGGATACATCCGAAAGTGGGCGAATGATACACAGGAGAACGGAGAAAAAAGTTGTATTAACTACACGCAGAAGAAAATTAATAAATAGTTACTCTAATTATTCTACAAATAAATAAAATTTAAGTATAAAAAAGGTAACTTGAGTATTCGATTGAGTTAGGTATTCGTTGGTACTTGAATATTTTACTGAATTTCGATGTGTTTGATATAGTTATGAAATGGATTTGTCAAAATGCCAACTTTGGAGCCTCTGCCATTGACAGGCCGGCCGGGTTTCGTCGGCTTAAAATGAAGACCGACTGAAAAGACGAGGCTCCCCCGTGACTGTAGTTCTTTGGCTTGAACCTGGCGAACCCTCGCCGCTTATTATTTTCATCTTTGATTTCAGCCGTTTGATTTAACTTCGCGTTATGGCTGGGTGAAATCAAACGATTGTATTTCTGACGTGGACCGATGAACAGATGACGAATGCGATTTGAAAAGTTCGCACCGTAACCATTACGTCGCGTCGAAGGGTGAAAATTGGAAATAAGGGTCGCGGGGGTCACGTTTTACGGATTTCATTAAATTACGCTTAATAAAGGTTTCCTTTATAATTTTGCAATTCCAACGGTACATTTACGAATTCCTACTTCCAACCAGCAATTTATTATTTTTAATGTTAACTTTTGTTTAACTATCGTCCATGGGTATTATTACGTTTTAATATATTAAATTTAATATATTAAAATGATTGAAATTATTGTTGAAAAATAATGGTACCAAGAAGATGATTCGTTCCAAATTTGCGATGATAATGCGTTGCGGAGTTTCCGGAAAATTAGTGCAGGAATTTAATATGCTGTGGCTTAATATAAGTTTGAATTTCGCCAGGTATCCATTACACATACGCGCTTTCAAAAGTAATGATGATACAAATTTCAAACGTATCTAATCTGAAATCGTCTGCACGACTAGTTAGTTATCAGCGCCGGAGATATTCTATTCTATTCCGGTCTTGGGGAATTCCCATTTTGGAGAATTTCGGCGCCACTTCCTCGTGCGTGCAGTCTCGTGGCATAATTTCTGCTAGGATCGCCATGATATAATCGCCAGGATATTCTGGCTCACCTACCGCTACCTCCACCACTTACACCAAAGACCAGTGCCCTCTTACAGCCCTAGTAATTGTATTGTACATCGTAGACGACCTCCTGCGAACCCTCCCTCCCCCCCATCCACTCCCACCGGGCAAACCCAGAAAGCGTGATTAAAACTTGATTGCATTAGCTTCCAACTCGCGATTCTTATGCGTGATCTTTGCGTCGAGATATTTTAGGAATAAACACCGCGACTAACTGCGACTACAATATTAAATAGGAAAAGGCTTGGCGGTGGGGTGGGCTGCGCTTTCGTTGATCCACGGTAATTTTGATTCAACGGTATTTGTCTTTATTTCACTCAATCTCGCGAAATTTGTGACTATTATGATATTGCGATCATATAATTTTACATGCAAGGATGTAAGAGATACTTTTCTATCCTGTTAATTAATTTTGCTTTTAAAATCTCGAGATATTGGGTTAATTTTATGAAAAAGTTAGTCATAGACGTTTTCGATTTATATTCAAAAGGATAGTTTTTACTGAAATATATTTTAATTTATTTCTCGTGGTTAATTAATACTCAATGTGATTTACATTTAATTGATTATCAATGATTTTTATTTCCTTCGATTATCTTTGAATTGTTATGGGGAAAAAAAGCTTTAAACCCCGGCACGTTTAAGCTTGCAAATTACCTATTTCCGATGCTAGTGAAAACTGTTCCACGGGAGCAGTGAAGTATCGTGACCTGGTCGCTGCACGAAATGGCACGTTAGTCCGCGATATTGGGAAAGGATCACCTGTTGCATTCGGAACGATGGGGTTGGAAAACGAGGGTTATACAGTTTGAAGGCCATTCAGGAATTCAGAAAGGGGGTGGAAACGACCCTTGATCGCTGGCATAGTGGCCAGCTCGGAGTGGCCATATTCCACGAAAGCTCTAGAATTAGAGAGATCAGCTTTGCTGCTGTATCTAGGCGAACGCATTGTTTCCTTTGGCAACTAAAAATTTTCCAATTTTCGTTGCGTTAACACTTTTACACCGCGTGCCGCCACAATACAAAATTATTAATTCCGATGAAAATATTGTTACAAGTAGAGAGTATGATTTGGAAATTAAATTCATTTTGAATGTATTTAAATCTTTAAATTATTGTATAACAATTATGAAATTATAATAATTGTATACAGGGATAAATATAAAAATATTTTTACTTTGTTTAATATGAAATAATATTCAAGATGTAATATTAAAATGGAATATCATTTCTATTATTAGACAAGTTATGGTCTAATTTTTTAAGAAGACAAAGGTCAATAATAGGTGGGCAGTTAATGTTTCATGAACTTTATGAACATTAAATAAAACAAAAAAAAAGAAAAAAAAAAGGCGAAAAGAGAAAAAGCGAACGAACATAAAAGTCCAGTATGATTTAGAGATTGTCACGAATAAGAGGGTGAAATAGATTCCTGTGGGATTGCTTGGAATGAGGCCGGAATGCTTTATGAGGGTCACGACTGGTGCCTTATGGTCCGGCCAATAATGTATTACTGGTCAGCTGAATCAAACAATCGCCTCTCATTTTTTATCAGATAATCCTCTTATCATAACACCGCATTCGATATTTCGATAATCAAATAATAACTGCATCAATCATTACGACCTTGAGCGGAAATTCAAGCCACGACATCAATATTAACGAAAATGGTTTATTTGGTTTATTTTCAGGAAACATTGGCGGTAGAAAAGAGATGACTGTGGAAGCGTCGACATTCCAGAATGTATGACTGCATTAATATTGCTGGAGTTTTTGCCGAATCAAACGAGGACGAAAGTAACGTGAAAGAATCGCAGGATTTTGGCGCGAGGAGACAAACTTCGACGGAATAAAAGAAGCCCATTTCGATAATGGCGCATTATACACGTCGGTTGGCTATTCGGCAAAGCTCAACTAGGATTAGGTGAGCCATCGTCGCCGGATTCGCAAGAGAGATAAACGCATTCTCTAATTTAGCCAAGGTAACGCACTCTAGAAACATTCATTCCCCAGATATTGTAATTTTTCTTTGAAATTGGAAATTGGTATTATATAATTTAAGAAAAAATAAGTTAAAATTGCAATTATGCTTTTATAGTAAATTTATATGCAGAGTCAGTATAAAAAATTGTTGAACCAACTTTAACTTTTGTTCAAAATATTATGGGAATGAATGCTGGTATTTTTATACTCGTGTTACTTGATCAACGCAATAAAAAAGTAACTTTGAGGATGGAATGTTATAAATTATCACGGTTATTTTGTTGTACCAACATATTAGTTACATTGAACATTTTTTTGAAATTCTGATACAATGATTAGGAAGGAAAAGCTAATAGAAATAGGAAATATTTATTAAACAAATAGTATGTTCGATTTTTGGGTTATTTGTTTAATCAAACACAGCTAAATGAAGGCACACTTCAATCATATTGTTATCTCAGTTTAGCATAGCAATTTTTTCCAAAATAAACCAACGCTAAAATGTGCAAGCATTGAAATCCTAATTTATTTCTCATAGAAATTCTCAATGCGCAGTAACACTGCCGAAAGTTTCAGTTAAATTGCCAAATCAAACAATCGAAACGAGAAAAGATAGGAAAAAGTAAAAAGATAAAAAAAAAAGAAGGTGATAAAAACTTGTCGACAAATCTCTCGCAAACTTCAACTTCATCGCATGGTGCGTCAAAATTGTCGCGAGCAAAAACATTGAAACGCCCTCATTAGCTGTAAAACATTTAGAGGGGGCGCTGCGGGCATTGTTTTGCATATCCGTGGAGTTTCTTCGGAGACAGATTCGAAAAGCAGGCCAGACAAAGTCGAAAGTAAAGAGCGAACGGCGGAAATTGTCGCGCGAAGTTAATTTGAACGAATTGAGGGAAAGGGGGCAGAGGACGAGCCGGGGTTTAACAGGATAAGCTAATTGTGGGCTATTGGCTAAGAAGTCGCTCGGAAACGAGCGCGAGAGGCGCGCCACTCCATTTGCCGGCGGTGAGAGCATCGTTAGCAGTTGGCAGACGACCGGAATCACAATGCGCTTTCTTATGAGCTTGGAAAGACGCGCGCTCTATTTTCTATGCGCGCCGCTTCTTCGATTCTTCAAGAGCTCGTTGCTCCGGCCACCTAGCATTGGACAATTTTCCGCCGCCAGTCTGGTATGTGTAAATGAATCGAATTAAGATCCGGCTCGACTTTAAAATGCTCTTCCCCTCCCCTCGCCAATGCGTCCTCCCCACTTTATCTATTTGTTTAACAACATTTCTGCATCATCTACGCTGGAAGAATTTAAATGTTATCAGTTATAGTTTACGATGGTAGGGCTTTTGATGATTAATTTCTTCTACTTTATATATATGTATGCTTTCATAGAAATTGTAAAAATTATGTCGTATGAAGAATAGAATTAAATTAGGTTTTGAAATAGAACGCAATAGCATTTTACGTTTACTTGTAATTAGTTGATAAAATATTGGCAAAGTATCTCGTTGATTAGTATTATATTCCAGTAAACAGTTATAACGGGATATCGCTGTTACATTCATCACAAAGTAATTCACTAGAATTCATATTACGTTCGTATATTGGATTGAATTTTGGTTACCTTGCCAATTAATTTAGTCGTTTGAATGGCAAGTTAGGTAAGTCGGCCTTTTGATTGAATCGACAGTCAAAGCGTTTTGACAACCCGAAATTTCAGGCCAATTTGAAGTGGACTGGAGGAAAAGTGAAAATGTGCGCGAGTGCAATGTTATTAATCAGGGAAAGACATCTGGCGAGGCTAAGTGCCAGTATGGACAGTTGTAATAGCCGCACGGTCAAAGCGTGTAGGGTGGTTTAATCCCATGCTCTTACAAGGCTTCCACCGAGATCTACCTATGTATGTACAACTAGCGCGGTCATTTAACGAACATAGGCGTGGTTGAGTGGCGCGGTTTAATTAGTCGAAAAGTGAGTCGTCCAAATTGTTTTTTACCTCAACTCCAATTTGACCAGGGCGGTCTCGAATAGCCATGAAAAAAAAAGCGACGATACCCCCCCCCCCCCCCCCCCCTCGTGACCGATGACATCTACGCTTACCTGAAACAGAAAACAATTTCATGATTAATTTTCATTCAAACCGCGAATGTTAATTGCGTTCGTTTGTTACAAGTGAAATGTTTGTTCAGTGGGAAGTGAGTTTCGGTAACGCGGCGTCACTTTTCGGAGCAATTTTCTTTACTCTTCCAAAGGAGAAAAAAAGAGCTCTCTCTCTCAGCTGTGGACCATTGTCAATTTACAATTAAGGCTTAAATTAAGCCCCGGGAGAAAAATCGTCCCCTACCACGGACTCTCTGGCTGAGAAAAAGCGCGGCAATATGGGTGTTGTTCCGGATAGAATCTTGGAGATAACCCGAGGCAGACGGTACGGGGCCGAATATTGCCAAAGGGACGTGGGTCGAGGGGGATATAGAGACGAACTCTCTAACTCAATTTAGATCGAGTGTTGTACATTTGTTACAAGTCTACCTTCGTACTCTCACTCGTCTTTTTCACCTCGGCTTCTTTCTTCCTTCGGTAGACTACTTTATTAAGCGCCGGGACTTCGCATTCTCTATTTCCTATTATTTATCTGGATAAATAAGTCACACTGTCTCTTACTTTTATTATCGGCATTATGGGCTAATATAGATTTATGGGATTATTCATTTCTCGTATATTGCCTTGCGGTTTTTGCGAGAAGGATTGTCGAAGCCTTTTAATTGATTTAATATACCGGGTGAATTGTATTGTATTAGAAAATTGAAAATTGGTATATTTATATTTTAGATTAATAGCTATATCTCTGTTAATGGGATTGTATTAACAATTTTTGTTTTAATTTTTGTGTTTTATTACATTTGTAGTAATTCTACCAATGTTTAATATTTGATTACTGTTACCAGATTTATTGACTTTTTTAAACAGAAAACAGACTGTAGATTAAACTAAAATGAAACCTCATTGAGAAAAATGTGATTGATAATAGTACTCTCTTTAACTTTGTTTTGGATACATGTTAGTTTTTCAAAACAAATGACTTTTTTGAAATAGGAAATATTTGTGTTTTAAATAAAAACATTACATTTAAAACTGGTTTATTTGCTTTAAAAAACTGTAATATTTATACAAATATTATATCTAAAATGGAGTTAAAAACAGTAATATTATCTGTCATATTTTACTCAGTGGTACTTTGTGGAAAAAATTGCTAATTCGGGATTCTAATTATTTACAGTTACTTGAACTACAAATTTGGCATTAACTAATATTTTTGAATATTCTAACTCTTGATTTTTCAACTAAATTGTTGCAACAAGTGTAACATTGTTATTGTCACTATATTCAATATTACTTCCCTTTATTCCATCATTCTTTTGTTTTCCATATTTAAAGACGTATATTACTTTCAATGCGATTTTCGGTGTATAAATGGCAGTGTATCAGTGCACGACTTATAACCCAAAACAGTCGTTACAGTTAAAAAGTAATATTACAATTGGAACACACAATTGAACCACGTTTCAAGACCGATCATTTCTATAGGCTCAAAGTTCGTCATTTGGCGAAACCCTTTAAAAGCGGCTCTTCAAAATAAAATAAGAAAAAAAAAAAAAAGAAGGGAATTAAAATCGATAACACTTCATTTGAAACCAAAGTGGTAAAAAGGGGGGTATCGCGAAATCGGAAGTGTCGGGAGAAGGAAGGGCAACGCGAGGTTACAGCAGTCGTCATTGTTTCGACGTTGGAAACGAGGAGCACGAGAAACGGGAGTCGATGGGTAGCTGTAGAGGCCGTTTGAGCGATTTCGAGGGTCCGCGGGTGTAAATGCCAAGTGAACAGTTCGACTGAACAGCCCTCGACAAGTTCGCAGCGACTCTCGACCTTTATAATCCGGCCATAATTACTGGGCGCGCGGGTTACCTTCGACTCGACCATACATGAGAGATTAATTGTTATTCATTATTTTCCCGTTGCAAGTAATTACGTCATCGTAGTCAACGTAAGCGCCTTTGCTTTCGCCACTTAGCAATGAATATCTGCAGTGTCTTTTCACGCTGAGGCCGGAAGTACGAGCTTGAAAACTTGCAACTTGCCGTTGAATTCGTCGCCGACGCATTTTCGAGTGCCGCGCACTTTCTTGCTCGTTGTTCGGCCGCCTGGATGAACATTCGACGACGATTAATTTTCCACTTTATTTTGTACTGTCGATTTTTTTTTTTTTTGTGTTACACATCGGTAACAATAAAGAGGAAATATTTATTTCTTTATTAGTAATAAACTGAGGGGCGTTGCGTTATTAAAAGTACTTTGAATCGAGCTTTGAACAGCTAAGTCAGACAAATTGCCACGTTGAACTTGACTTATTTTTCCAGTACTGTTGGACTATTAAATTGAATATCCTTGATTTACTTCAGCGAGTAGTACATTTACCTTAATTATCTCTTTGTATTTAATTTACTTGCGAGTTAAGAGATTTGTGGTATTATACAAATTCTATGACGCTCGAGAAGTGGTTGAATTTTAAATTACACTCAATTCATGCAGGTTACTTATATTTCTGTTAATTCTCGGCTAATTTCTCTATCGCCCTCCGTATCACTTCCAAAAGTCTGGAAAATCTTTCGCCCCCTATAAACTATTCTACTCTCTATCGCCCTCATCGCCCCCCAAACCCCCTTACTGTTATTATCTGAATTAGTTTGGCGTCTCGAGTCGTGGCTGGTTTTGCGAGTGGTTGACGCGGGGCGTCTCGACAAAGCACGCGTTACCCGTGCGTCGTTTGCGAGCGAACAGCGGGGGTGTCGCGTAGCGCCAACACCTCGCAGCTCTGTCCGAGAGTTGAAGCGCCGTTGGATCTGCGGATCCAAGATTCGAGGCTGCGTTAGGAGCCGCCTTCCGAGCTTTGATTCGGAAGCACCAATTTGTCTCCACTCACGCGGGGGGATGGTGGTGGAATGGTGGGGGGGGAGGGGGATGAGAAAGGGATTCTTTCTTAATTTCTCGCGCGTATCTCGCATTCCCCGAGACCGGCCAGCGGTGTTCATTACAATTATGATCATTATTCGGTTACAAATTTTCCGGGCGCGCGGCTTTTTACGCGCTCCGCGGGCGTTGTTAAGATTTTTCGGACGCGAGGGGAAAAAAAAAGCGCTTTCTCGCGGAAAAGAGCGCGGCAAGAAAATGCGGTCGCTCGCGCCGGCGGAAAATTTGTGGAGCGGAACAAGAAGTGGAGCGGGCCGGGAGGCGCCAGGGGCTCCCGCGAGCGAGACGAAAATAGGTGGACACGAAGAAAGGGTGGAAGGGGGTTGGTCGAGCGAGGCTGTCCGCAATTAAAATAATTCCCTTTCTGCCTGCAGCCGAGCGGAAAGAACTTAGCAGGGCGCCCTCGCGCGTTGCTACCCCCGGCGGGGGCGCTCGGGGGCGGGGTAAGGTGGCCGCGCCTGCCGCTCGCGCGTCCCCCCACTCGCCCCCTCCCCCTTGGCGCGCCCGCCACCCCGGACCTAGTAAGCATAGCTATTTTAATTGTCCTCCGGTCGCTGCCCGGCATAACCGGACCTGCAAAATTAACGCGCCCTTTTGCGTTCCAGCCCCGCGGAATATATGCGGCCGCGTTGCAGAATAGCGATTGGCCAAGTGATTGCGCCGCCACGTTAGTTCTTCGGGGGGAGCAATTCCGTCCGTCTCCCTTGTCTCGCCCGCGTTCACTTTTTCCTCCCTCCCCCCCGCGGTCTTCTCCCTTGGTTTCGGCAAGCCGCGCTGGAGATGGCCCGGCCGATGGGTAATAGAGCAGCGCCGACTGCCCGGGCGAGGAGACGCGCCATCGGGACTTTTGCGGCTTTCGGATTTAAGAACCAAATTATCCTTTGATGGATTTCCTTTTTATGGCGCTGGCCGTCTTTTTGGCTCGCCCGCCGCCAGCGCCGGCGCTGTTTTAATTTTCCGCGGGCAAATTAACTTCTTTCTTTTCCTTTTTTTTTTTTTCTTTCTTTCTTTTCTTTTTTCTCGCTCCTTTTTTCGAACGAGATGTGGAAATGAATTACAGCGCCCGGGGCCCGGGCGATGTCTTTTATTTAATAGTAGATGAAGACGTTTATTGTTCGGGGTAATTGTCGAGTCGGCTCGTTCCGCCACGTTTCAATGAATTTAAATGTGATTAACCGGAGAAGGGAATTTTCTTTTTGCGCGCGGCTCAGGTCGCGAGATTTCTTTGTTGTCGACCTGGGTTTTTCCGATTGTCCCGACCGGAATCGGCGTGGACGCGACGTAATTTCGTCATCCGCGTATTTGTAATGACGGTTTTTTTTTTTTTTTTTTTTTTTTTTGTTTTTC
>JABFPN010000863.1:0-36875 GCA_022817305.1 Leptoteleia sp. ZL-2020
GTCACTCGCATTAGTATAATAATGAAAACGACAGAGGAAGTATTTTATAAGTGAGAACCGGAGTCGTTTTTTGAACGCTTTGTTACCAACTTCAAGTGCGAGCCCCGGCCTAAAAATCTCCACACTGGTTCCAGCTCGAACAATGTCTTAAATTAAAAAAGGACAAACAATTCAATTCATATAAGTGCATCCTTTTTCAATTTAAAAAACTGTTCAAGACAGAATATATCATAACCGAGTTTATGCCCCTCTCCGTCCAACGCCCGGCGTCAGAAAGGAACAGACGCGCGGTATCGCGCGAAATCGACGGTAGTGCCGTTGAACCGAAGCGCAACGGGAGCGTATCGACAGTCGAACACCGGTCGAAGTCAGTCGAACCGAGCGAATAATCGATTGTTTTTGGCGAACTGGTTTGCAAATGGCGGACGGCCACAATTTGGAATGTCGGCCGCGCGCTCGCAATAAAGTTCGTGACAGCGAGTGTGTCAACACGAGGTGGCCGCGGGGATTAGTCGGCCGAGTTGCGTGCCCGCAGTTTTGTCATGTCCACGCTCTCGTGATAAACGCGACCTTTGGCCTTTGAGTACGCGCCAAGCGAACGTCGAGCCGGCGACGAAATGTCAGGATACCGCAAAGTCAATTATTACGAGCTGTGCAGGCTCTGCACCAGCAGCGAGGGCAGCAAACTCAACATCTTTCGCGACGAGGGCCGACGGAGGCAGCTGCAAAATAAGATCCAAACCTGCCTGCCAATTCAAGTGCGTTGATCACGTTTTTTTACTCCCCCCCCTCCCCCTATTTCGCTCCACCGCGACGTACTTATTTTCACGTTCGGGGACGCACTGTCGTCTACCCTAATGGCAACAAATATTTATGAAAATAACCACGAAAGAGGTTTTGTTATAAGTATTAAAAGGTCTATTCGGAAGTATTTTATTTATGTTTCAAAATGTTTATAGAATATTGTAACAATAATATTGCCAGTGTGATTACGTGAAATATTATATAAATATTAATAAATATTTATAAGATATTAGGAAAACATAAACGTACGTACATTTGAATATTTGGGGGAAAAAAAGTGTTAATAAAAAAGTATATAAATATTGTGTGCCATGAGGGTTACCTTCAATAACATTCAATGTTTTAATAATTATTTGCAGTTAACTTTTAATTTCTTATTTCCGATATGTTGTTATTATTAATAGTATTAGTACCATTATTTATACTAATATTGTTTTTCGTCTGCTACGGGTAATCCTAGTGTTATTCCAGGTGCGATGAATTCATTTGGGGGAAAAAAATAATTGATTGTTATCTTTTGTTATATGAATTTTATTTTTTTTTATGATCTATTATTTAATTTATTATTATATTTTGTTATATTATATTTTAGAATTTATTATTTAATGACTTTTTCATTTTTCAGAGTCAATTTATTATTGCCATGTGCTTTTATTACTTTAATATTAACATGATTTGTAAATTTAACATCTAGAATTATAACAAAATGTTAAATCATAATACGATTTATCATTTATCAGTTTCTTTGGAAAATTTCATAACAATTTAGATAAAATTGGAATATTATTTAATTATTTTTTTTTAGCATAGTCTCTAATCTATTTTATATTATATTTGTAATTTAATTAATTGTTATATGTATTTTGTATTAATTATTAACTGGTGTTTAATTATTGCAAATTGTACAAATTATATACAACACGTGAATAAATAATTGATAATTTCACTTAATTTAATATAGAACTGAAGAAGACTTTTTTGGAGGGCAAAATTTAAACAAAATCTAATTTCTTTTTTTTATTAATAACCCTTATTTTGGTTATTTAAATAAAAATTAATAAAAACAATAATAATGATATCGTTAAAATTCTCTTTTGAGTGTTATCAAACAATTTTTGTTACCATTTTTAATTTGCATTCCATTCTTCAGTTTCATTTTGTAAATTTTTCATTTTATCAAATATTGATATTTTTATTATTTATTAAACAGGAGTGATCTTTATAATTTATATAAATTGATAATAAAATTGAAAAATGAAACGTTTTCAAACTACAAAATACAAGCTGACTCAGGAAAACGGGAAAATGTAAACAAACTTTGTTTTTGTTTTATATTTACATCGGTTTTTATGTCCTTTGGATGTAAATAAACAATATTATTGTTTTTGTGTCTTTAAGTTAGCCTTCCAAATGTTTACAAACATTACTTTTGTATATAAACAATATGAAAAAGCATTTCGTTCTTCAATTCCATAAATTTATAATAACATTTTAATAGAACATTTTCAGAAAAATGAGAATTATATTAGTACAATAGTTAAATACAAAACATTAATTTTGCTTATAAAACATTTTGCAGTTTAGTCTTGTTATGAATCACATCCAATTCTTGATTGATAAATCATGAACTGGTTTATTTACCCATGGTACATAATTGATTTAATGCGCAAATGAAAGTGACTTTTATATCAAAAAGTTCTATATATCTGGTAAATTTATTTGAAAAATGAACTGATATAAATTTTATGCAAATTCTTTAGGATAACTTCTTATATAATACGTTATAACAATAAATTGCAATTAATTATCGCATTGTTTTAGGGGTAATTTTCTTTTTATTTCTCCATTTCTTAGTTCAAAATTACTTACTTTTTTGTACTATGAATCACTTTTTAAATATAATGAATATTTAAATGCAGACATCATAAACAAATATAATTTTTCATAACGATTCAAACAATTCTCTGCAACTGGAAATCATAAATTTAACGGTTACATATCTTAAATCTTAAATTACGTATAACATATGTAATAAGTGGGATTTTTCAAAATGGTATTCGGTTAACATTTTGCAATCTTGAATGTAGATGATAAATAATAAGATTCTTGTTATTATTTATTACACAATCGTTCTCAATTATTAATTATAATAATTTCATTATTCGAATTGTTATATCTAAGCGCATAAATATGTAAATATATGTGAGTTCCAGAAAAAAGTAATATGATGTCGTAAAATATTCTTTACGTACTTTGTATGAGTTGCAGGAAATGAAATTATTAATGTGCAGTTGTTTGGTGTACAAAAGGTACACTTCTAGAAGACGAATGTTACTCAACAAAATGAAGATGAAGAGAAACATATTTTATATACTAATATATTTATAAGAGAATTATATATTAAGGCAATCGATTTAAAATGAGTTTATTTTTGGCACGCAATAAATTATATTTTACTAATAATAAATCTCATTAATATACATTATATATTTATATTTAATTATTAGTTTAAGTTAAGCTAAGTACCCTTGGGTGCAAAAAATTTCAAATGTCGAAGAATAACTCAAACTTTTATATTTTAGAAGAAATTCATTATATTTTATATTAAATAAAAAGTTCCAGCAATACTTTATTGCATTTCAACGCTTGAAATTTCACCCACACCTCTACAAAAAAAATATTAATTTAATATAAATTCGTTATTGTAGGTACTGGAAGAAGATTCGTTGCCAAAAGTAGTATGCCACGACTGTATAAGGAAGCTGGAAAATTTCATGTCATTTCGAGAAGCAGTGGTCGGTGCGGAGAGTATGCTGGATTCGTACTTTTCATCCTTGCGCTATTCAGAAGATTTCCTGAAAGAAGGAAAGGTCTACGTGAAAACAACGGAGAAAGAGCGAACACCTTCCCCGGAAACTGAGATCAGTCAGCCCGCTGAAACTTGCCCCGAGGATGATCTGAAAGCTGTCGAAAAACTACCAAATAATAACATCGTGGCAACGGAATCGCATAGTCAGCACCCCGTTCTCGTCGGCAATATCAATGCATCGAACATTCAGATCATTAGCGGAGTTCAGGCCAGAGTTCAGCAATATAAGTGTGCAATGCCGGTTCGTCTTTATCCTTCAATTCCAGAACTTTTTCCTGAACTCATGATAAATTATGAATTTTAATTATAAGCTTGTCTTTTCAAATTATACTGAAACGAATGTTGGACACGTTGCCATCGACATTATTTTCTTAAGCACAAATTCTTTTATGTATTAGAATGGTTTGCCAAAGAATCTGTTCGGATAAGTAATTAATTTTCACTTAAAATTCATATTTGGCGCGGTTGCGCGCGCCCATTTTATCTAACAGCTGCAAATTCGTGTTAAGATTACTGTTTAGTAGATTACACTACAAAACTATGAGTTATTATTATTATAAATTAATAAATGTGTACGACTTAAGATGATTTTTCGGTGCATGTCAAAACGCTATTCATGATCTGGGAATAATTAACAAACAGAATTGAACTAAAATTGGACACAATATTAATATAAATGTAATGTCGTGGTAACTGACATCGAATTGTGCATGGACAAAATGGAGGCACTGTATATTTTAAGGAAATGTAGGTGTATACATGCTATTTGTGTATCATTTCAGTAGTGGTAACGTTGAAAATTTCACTTAACAACGCCATCTATTGTGAAATGTACTGACTTCTTGAATTCAAATTTGTTTAGAGACTTATATAAACTTACCATAGCACTGAAAAATGAAACGTTTTCTGTCTTTTTGCTTTACAAAAAAGCTTTTTATTTCAATTATTATACTATTAATATATTAAGTGAAATGCTTACTTAGATTGGTAAACGAAAATATGAAAGAAATAATAATACTTATTAAGCCTTCTTACAATACTATCAATTTTCTTTAATCGATAATCAATTTTTACTTTCTCTTTAACTTGACAATTTGATTGGCAAACCGAAATTCGGTAACTCACTGTAACTTCAGGCATGTCATGAGTTTTTTAAGATAAGATAGTTCATTTTTAACGACATTTAATTATATCTATAACATAATAAATTTACATCGAAGACAATATTCCGTAATCCATTACAATTGCAAAATGTATACAGCTCTCCATCTGCTGTTCTTTGACACTTGACAAAAAATATTGTACGTAAATTTATTATATTATAGATATAATTAAGTGTCGTTAAAAATGAAATTCAAAGAAATTAAACATTATCTTCATGACCATTGATTTCTTAACCAATTGCAGATTCAGGCGGGAACCGTGGCCACGACGGTTGTCGAAGCGACAACTGCCGAAACTCACTACAGCTACCAGCAGCAGACTTCGCAGCAAATATCCTCGCAACAAAATCAAACGCAAAATCAAATTACCGAGCAAGCTTCCTCGAACCAGATGCAACAGCAAGCCCAAAATCAACTTCAAAGCCAAAATCAAATAAACAATCAGCAGCAACCGTTGCGGCAGATGGCGCCACCTTTAACCACCCAAGTTAACCAGCAGATGGCGCAGAATCAGTCGCGAGATTTCGCTCCGCAGCAGAGCCACATGTCCCAGCAAATGCACCAATTGCAGCGGCATTACCGCGAGTACGAGAAGCAGAGACACGTTCAGATAGACAAGGAACAGGTTCAGTCGTTGCAGAACAACAATATAGTCATGAAAGAGGAGGAGGAGCCCGAACCGACCCAACAGGTCATTCAAAAGGTTCAGGATGTCGTTGTGCAGAAGCACGAACCGAACGAGGGTACGCCCACTTATACGACGATGCAGGCGCCCGAAGTTTTCCTGAGTTTGGGGTTCAAAGATAACACGTTGACGGCGCAGACGAGGGAGGAAGTGAAGGATTACAAGCACTTTGTAAAGAACACAACGGACGACGCGATTACCAGGAGTTCGATGGGGCCGATTTCGGAATTTTTAAAAATCAGAACAGTCCCCGAACCGTCGTCCTTGATCACAGTTAATCCCCAAATTATCACTCAAACGATGAAGCACCCCATTTGTCGAGAATGCGGAAAGACGTTTGCGACTATTAATTTGCTGAATAACCATACGTGTGGGACGATTAATATATTGAACGAGCAATCGGTGGATATTACATTAAAGGATGAGCAGACACAGGTAAGTTGGTAAAAATTTAGTCGTAAGATAGTTTAATATAGCAGAGAAATTTAATACTAATACAAGAGTTAAATCATGTAAAAGACTTTTCATTTTATACTTAATTTCACTTTTATGTACTTTTAAATATTAACACTTATTTTGCTTATATTTTATATTAATAAAATCATAAAACTGTTTACTTAACCCTCAATGGGCCGAATTTTTGTTTTAAATCCAAAAAAATTAGGGGAACAAAAAGCAGTAATTATAAGCCTATATATGTAAATGAAAAAAAAATTATAGTAGCATATATTATATAGTAGTATATTAACTATGTGACTTTCAATTCAAGCCATCTCACGAAAAAAGCCATAATTATTTGGTAAAATATCGATAAATTGGAATGTGACCTGAAAGTTACACGGGCCCATAGAGGGTTAACTTTACTCAAACAAAATTCCGCAAACCGAATTAACTCTGATTTCTCAAATGTACAGGCTAACGGATCAAGGGAATTTCCATGTGAGATATGTGCGAAGCCTTTTAAGCGAAAAGAGCACCTCTTTCAGCACCGCAAGTTGCATACAGGCGAACGGCCTTACATTTGTCCCACATGTTCAAAGGCGTTCAGTCGTAAAGAGCATTTGGTGCGCCATCTGGTGTCGCACACTGGTCAAAAGATGCACGAGTGCGAGGTGTGCGGCAAGAGCTTTTCTCGGAAGGACAATTTGCACAAGCATCGTAAAACCCACGGCGTATCCGGCCCGTACATCTGCGACACTTGCGGCAAGTCTTTCGTAATTAAACATTATTATTTGATGCATCTGACGACACACACGCCCGCCGACGGCTCCAACAACACGGATCCCCTGCCGTACAAGTGCGACATCTGCCATCGCGCCTTCTCTATAAAACAGTACCTGATGTCGCACAAGCTACGGCACAGATCGAAGAACAACAATTCGCAGAACAACGGGGCGGCGCAACAGCCGCGAGATGTCGCCGTCGTCGACGACACCGACGTGGGGGGTTCGGGCAATATGAGCGACGGTGGCGCCCCCAGCAGTGCCGCGATCGCCGATATTCACGGAGTGATGGATCGCGGCGAGAGGCAGGGCCAAACAGGTGGCGCCACCTACGCAACGACCGGTCAACAATATCAGCAAACGGACGTGTCGCAGTTCCAATGAGACAAGGGGAAGCGTGTCTATTACGTTCTTTTGCCCAACGGCAATAATCATAAAATCGTCGTTGTGTGAGACGGGACACGCGCCAACTTCACTGCTTTTTGGACCACTGTGCAGGTGGCGTTGTCGTCGTTTAAATCGCCGTTTCGTTTTCCTTTTTTTTTATTATACTTTTTTACGCTTTGGGAGATGCGTATATTATTTTATCGATATATTCATAAATATTAATTAATAGTAAGAGTTAGCAGGCAATGTAACTAAATTTGAACTAAATCTGTTTTGATTATCGAAACCAATTATCAATTTATTTCCTGGTAGTAAAGTTATTTTATTAATTAATTAAATGCTATGCTTAAACTTTATTTTTATACTGAGAAAATCCTCGAAAGGGTTATTATGTTGTAAATATCTATAAACAGAAATATATGTTTAGTAACTTGACTTTATGATTGCACCATATTTTTTTCGATGTTATGAAAGAAGTATATATTTGCAATGCATATTGAAATTTGATTAAATTTTCTCTATGAAGGTGAAATATAAATTGCATATTTTATAAATGTAAATTAACTAAGGCACGGTATCAACATAGCGAATCCCGAAAGATCATTTTCCATAAAAATGCTCACTTCAGATGATTGCTTTACGCGAACGAAACTAAAATTTGTATTCCTGTGTCATTTGTCAACGAAATTTTAAAATTAGTATTATTCTGGAGTGGAATTACGTTTCTAGATCAAATCTAAGTCAGATCAAAGTCAGACAAAAATCAGAGCTTAATCAAATTAAACTCTATTAAAAGTCTATTTAAGGTTAAATTGAATTTGATTCAATAAAAAAATTGAAATCGGGTGAATTTCAGATCAAAATTATATAAATATTTAACAAATTCATAACCAAGAAACACGTCTAAAGGCGTTTAATATCTAATTTTGATCTGATTATTAAATGTTTTTAAATTATTACTGTTTTCACATCGATGTAACTTCAAGCAAGCTTTCGTTAAATTGTATTTAGATTTTGCTGCGACTTTTATCTAACTTTGATCTGACTTTAATTTTAAAATTTCGTTCACAAACGACACAGTAACGCAATGTTTCTTATACCATTTTTTCATGGTTAAAATTAATTAAGATAGTAGCTCTTTTACAAAAGGTAAAATAATTTGTAACAAAAAAATCTTATCTTTTTCTAAAAGTTCTAAACACACCACTACTAGCAGCGTTATTCAATCAATAATACGTGTCTCCCAAAAACAATTATTTTTTTCTGCATAAGAAAGTGAAAAGATCTTTATTTTTTGTTTGTTTATTCGTCAAATATTTTAATCCTCTGTTATTTAGTATTGTATTATTTTACGATTTTTCTGCGTTTAATTTTAGCGACAAAAATGTGTAAATGAAACAAACATTCACCCTCAGTGAGAGACTTTATTATAAAACCACAAAAACAAATGAAATATCAAAAAAGATAAAGATAAACGTACGAGGAAATGGGAAGAAAAAGAAGGGATAGATGAAGAAAAAAATACGTGAAGTTAGTTGATTGCGAACATAATGGATTGCGGTAGATGAATTCAAATGCCAAGATTGATTTTTCTAAGACCACCGAATAGGTTTAATAAATGCGAACTACTGTACATAAATGTTAAAAGGATTCATTGTCGATATCGACTTGTGCTTTTTGGTCTGCTTTAAACAGTTCACAGTCGAATTCCAAAATCATAACAATATTTGATTCCAGGTATAAATTAGTATAGAGATAGTAATACAGAGCACTTTTCTCTACCTCTTCGTAATTTTAATGACAATATCTGGATCAAATGTTCTTACACTGAAATTGAATTAAGCTTTCATTATGATTAATTTTGTATAATGATTCATTTAAAATGAATAGGTATATTGTGAAAATATGCTGGAAAGTTGATAATTATTCACTGATCTATGATTCTCAACTGTCCGCAGTTGCGTACAATATTTGTTATAAAAAGTATAAATAAAATTATAAGGTTGTCTTTGTGTAGCGGAAGGAAAAATTGTTTGGTTTCATAATAGGCCAAAAAGAATACATTTCCCGTCTAGAGCCGAAAAGTAGAGACACGGATTAAAAATTTAACTGTACTTTCCTGTTTACCTACATCGAGTTATTTATAATTATGTAATTAATTAAATTTTGATTGTAAATCAAAACTGCATCCGATAATTCAGATGTTATGATCGATGAAATTGATTAAAGTATTACTTTAAATATTGTTTTAAACATCGTTAAAGCATTTCTTTCCGCCCGCTAGACAAACACAAAAGACCTTATTTTTTCTTTTTGCATTAAAAATCTTTGACTACAATTCAATTATCATCCAAAAAGTTCAATTAAATATGGAGCGAAGATGGCGGTACATTATTTTGGAATTCGAAAGGAATATTACAAGAAGTCTTGGTACGCCAATCTTTCTTAGGACCTTAGTAACGTGTGCATTCGAAGAATTGTTCGGAATGCTACGCTGAATAGCGGTCAAACAGTCTTAGAATTGTACTTGTAATTCCTAAGTTCAATCGCAGAGCATTGTATGTACATATATTTTAATAGGAGAAGTATTAATAAGGACCACTATCATTGTAAATCCCATTTTGTGTATAGATTGCTGGTCGAAACCTTTTCTGGCTTCGTTGTTTGATTAGAAATTGCACGGTGTCGAGGTTATAAATTTTTTACTGAAAACGAAGGGAAGGAAAATGTACTTCGATGATGGAAGAATAAAAGAAAAAATGAAATGATAATACGTGGATCGTTGATGATAATGAACCATTCATTCTAGTGACTGTTAGCTGGACACGTCGCTTTTAAACCAAAGATTATATATTATTTAAAGTATAACTGTAAACTATATTTCGTAGCATAGTCAATCAAATTTCGCGTACAATTATAAAACTTAATGATTATGGACCAAAACATTTTGCATTTGTTATCAACGTTTTGATTATCATCGTCATTCATTTATGGATTCATACTTACGTTATATGTTTTGTATGTTACGTTACGTACGAAAAAGTAATTGATAGCGCATGATTGTAGAATTTCTGTACATGTGTAACGTTGAATTCTTGTAAAAGATACCGATATCTTAATCTTCATATTTGTATTCTAGGTTTTCCCCTTCGAAATAGTTCTTTTTACTTCCGAATTATATACAGAATATTTTTCATGTACTGTAGTGTATTATAGAGCATATATCTTTTTTTAATCGGTAGGTGGGTTGCTGAGACTTTTTGAAATAAATTCTCATG
The DNA here is from genome assembly GCA_022817305.1 of Leptoteleia sp. ZL-2020. Taxonomy (NCBI): domain Eukaryota; kingdom Metazoa; phylum Arthropoda; class Insecta; order Hymenoptera; family Scelionidae; genus Leptoteleia; species Leptoteleia sp. ZL-2020. The sequence continues at coordinate 10,410 of JABFPN010000863.1, forward strand.
CTCTTATCCGATGTCCGCTTTATTGTAATTTTCTGCTCTTTTTAACGGTTCACATTGAACATGTCGCATTGGCGAATCCAGCACTTTGCTGTACACGCGGAAAGCAATTGCAACAAAAAATTACTATACTTTATATCAATACTGATGTAAAATTATTTTGTCGGTCATTCTTAGGACCTTTTTCAGACAATTTAAAACGTCATGTTATATTATAAATCATTTAATTAAACCTAAAAAAAGATTAATGTAGATGTTATATGTGTAATTCTCAAGATCTTTATATACTTGAAATTCTTTAAATTCATTTCTTGCTAAGATTAGTAAATGTTCTACAATTCTTACAAATACTGGTCACCAATAAATTTATAAATCTTTTAATGTTTTATGTCAGCGTTATTATACAGTATAGTAATTTCTGTTCTACATTTTTTTGCGTGTGTTGTATAATAGTATATTACTCAACTCGGTAAAAAAAGTGGTTTTAAGTTGGTAACCCAAGCCTAAGGCGAAGGGCTACCAACCTAAAACCACTTTTGTTCGAATTGAATACGATAGTTTATTCACTTTGAAAGTGAAATATGTTGGTAGCCCTGCTGGCTACCAATATATTTCATTTTTAAGCTGAGTAAACATTATTTAAACTTCTTCAAGAGCGTTACGTAGATTTTCACTTATATTTCAAGCGTTTCACTTATATTTCGAACAAATCATAAATATATTTTATGTTTCTAAAAACAGTTTCCAAGGACACTTTTTATGTTTCTTTGAATGTTTTTATCGACATCTCGCCATTATCATTAAGTCTTTTATGCGATTTTGGTTGTTTTGACTAAGAAAAAGGAAAGGCGGGGAAAAAAATGAAGTGATCAAAATAAGGACAAACTGAATGATGGTGTTTCTACATTCAATACTCAGCACAATTCAAACATAAGTCATCTTTAAAGCCCGAGGGATCACGCGAAGTACCCTAGAATTATCGCTAAACGTTATAGCCTAGACTCCATAGATCTCAGATATAAAATAGTAGGTTATTCCGACGCTGGTACGGTCTTTAGAGGAGAGATCGGATAGACGATGGGGTGAGGCTCTGTCGGAATTTCGTTAAAATAATCTTTTCCTTGCTACAAGCGAAACTAATCATTTTTGTTATCATTACCGCGCTCATTTATTTACTGTCGTCTCAAATTGGAATTTATTACTATTTTATGGTAACTTTGGGGAAAAAGAAATTGCTGGGTATTATTTATGTTTAATATGGACAATAGATGGCTCTGATTGATGCAACTTTGTTATAACAAATAGTAGTTATTTGGAAACTAAATATTTTATTAGTTAATTCATGAAATAGTGTTGAATTACCGTTCAATTGTAGTTTATGTTAAAATTTTGTTACCGTTAATATTGTACAAAATTGATCATCCATTTTTATTCTGACCGCGGACATTTATACTGCATTTATGAATATTAATATGTATTTTTAATTGGATATTTCTTTTTGCGAAAAACTTTAAGGAATATTTTACTTATACAAATAAGTAGAATTTTCTCAGAAATGTATGGAATATGTTTTTTGAGTAGAATAAGTTGAAAGGGGTGGGGGTAAAATGAAGATCAGATGTTTTATAATAATGCGAAGTTACATTTTTTGTTTTCATAACTAGATAAAAGGCGAAAGGTGTGGAGAAGTAAAAGATGTTGGAATGATCATAAGTTCCCCGTTTTAAAGCCGGCATAATATCTATATCTTTGAAACAGATACGTGTATAGAAAATCAGGAAATTTCTGGGAATGTCAAGATCGCCGCAGCCACAATCAGTCAGAATGTCTTTTTCGCTTACACCCTCATACATCCCATGAGGAGTTTTCCCTTCCTTTTTGCCGAGCTTGCTTGGCCGAACTCGGATACAAACGCACCGGAGTGTGCGTCGATCGATCGATAATACACCCACTTGCATCGCTCGGTTATCTCCGAAAAACAAAACATCGTCGCATTTTTAGATTCCAAAACTCGCAAAGGTAAACTATGCTAATTATTGTTACAATATTTTTCATTTGTGCAATTCATATTTTTTCAAACATTTAACATTAATCATGAAATAGAATTTAAAAAATTTTACATTTTCAGAATATTTGATGATAAATATCATCTTATTTATATATCATTTTATTTATTCTATTTATATATATTTTATTATTGATTAATAATAATAACAATGATAATAGTGATAGTAAAGATAATAACAATAATGATACTACTATAGTAAAAATGAAACATACGATCCTAATATGGTCCATATATGTTTCAACAATTTCATACAAGGAAATAAAAAGTTCATATATGGTCATATGTAGGATTTTTTTTTTACCTGAAAAAGGTAGTTTTTTGGAAGATATGTTTATTCTTAATCCATATATGGTCGATATATGGAAACAATTGAACTCAACATAGGGAAATTAGTGAACTCATATATGGCTAGAATGTTATATCATTTATTGCCATATATCCACCATATATGGCCATATACGGGCGTATATGAATTATGAAATTTTCCGTGTTAAAAATAATGATCACATATCAACCATATACAGTCATATATGACCATATACGAATCAAGAAAGAACATATATGTCCATATATGAATTTTACATTTTCTTAGATATATTTGTTAAAACATATAGACCATATGTTTCATTTTACAAGCGTAGATTATAATTATAATAATAATAATAATAACAATATAGATAACAATAACATCAATAATAATAATAATAATATAAAAGTAATGATAATAGAAATGATAATAATAAAAATAATAACAATAACAACAACAATAATAATAACAATATAGATAACAATAACATCAATAATAATAATAATAATAATAATAATAATAATAATAACAGCATCAATAATAATAATAATATAGTAAAGGTAATGATAAGAATAATAATAATAAAAATAACAATAACAAGAACAATAATAATAATAATAATAACAGCTTCAATAATAATAATAATATAATAAAAGTAATGATAAGAATAATAATAAAAATAATAACAATAACAAGAACAATAATAATAACAATATAGATAACAATAACATCAATAATAATAATAATATAATAATAGTAATTATAATAGTAATGATAATGATAATAATAATAATAATAATAATAATAATTACAGCGCGTTTCACAACAATAACAATGATAATAATATTAATAAGCACTCAGTGACCGGGGTTTGTTTGCTGGTGGATTGGTATGTACTGGCTATGATTCGTTGGTTTTAGCGAAGCGATTCCCCGCCGTTTGTAATGCGAAAGAGATCAAAGGCGTCAGTAACACCTGTCCTTCCTTTAAGCCCCCTGCCTTGTCATCCTGCAGGATTGCGCTAGAAAAGCGCCACTCGGGCCATTGCGTTTCGCGGTTTGATCATCCTCCCTTCGACGTTGAACATGAACGGTGAGTACCATCATCTCATCCAAATTATAATTATCCTTATTGCCGGCCAAATTATCCGGACAAGTAATTCATAGTCCACTTTAATCATCGTATTTAATTTAATTAAGACTCAGTTACGCCAGTTGTTGACAATCCTGGTAAAAATGAATTCTATATGGTCCATATATGTTTTAACAATTATATATAAGGAAATAAACAATTCATATATAGACATATATGTTCTTCCTTAATCCATATATGGCTATGTATAGTCGATATATGGCAATAATTGATATAATATTCTAGCTATATATGCTTTTCATAATTTCCTTACTTAGAAATCAATTATTGCTATATATATGGCCATATATGGCTATATATGGATTGAGGGAAAACATATATGTCCATATATGGATTACGGAGAAACATATGTCCTTATATGAAATTGTTAAAACATATATGGACTATATATGTTTTAATTTTAATAGGGAACCGACTGATTTCATTATGTCAATATATATATATATATATATAATATGTCTGGTGGATAGGAGCATATAAACATTTCCTGTGGCCAAATTCAAACAACAACAATATATAATATGCCTCACATATGCCCCACATATATCGCATATATGTGACATGTATGTTGATTTTTGCATGGGTGTAATATATGTTACATATATGTTAACATATATGGAACATTTATGTACTACAAGTCATATATTGATTTTTACATGGCTAAGATTATAACAGTTTGACCTAAAAATTAATGTCATATTATTCTATTATAAAAATTAAGATTTAGTTACGATGTTTAATTAAAATAAAATCAATTTTTTGAATTGTCTTTTGCACGCCAATAGCAAAAAATTCTGACGAAAAAAGTGATGGTTTTAATAAAGCGAAGTAAAGTGTAAGCTGAACGTACTCGCCCAAAGCGCATGAATGTTTAACTTAGCTTTTTGCTTCGTGCGCATTCTGCAAAATGTCAATGACGCTCTACTGGAGTGCGCGGCATTAATCACTGAATACATTTTGCGATTGAGTTAATAGTCGGAAATGAAGCGCGATGCCTTTTGTACCGGTCGTCTGGGACGCCGGACTAATGATTTGCAAACAACGTCATTCGGCTCGTTTTATTCATTAAAAAGATTTAAGCAAGGGCGGCCCGTCTGCCTTAAAAGAAAGCAGACATCTTGAGGAAACTCGAGAGAGCAATTTTCCTTTCCTAAGCTTTCCGCTTCTGAAACAAAGAAAGGTCATTTAAATCGTTTCACATGTCTTTTAATCAACGTGTTTAATGATTATACACAGCCAATTTAAAGTTCATGGAGAATAAAAGGATTATATTTAAGATGAGTTTTAGCTGGCACAATCTACATTTTTTAATTTTTTTCATTGTATTTCCATGAATTTCTTTACTTTACAATTTTTTTATGACGCATTAAGACATTTGAATGAAATAGTTAAGCCGGACCAGTGAATTTAGTTAATTTTGTAATATTGGTGGTGGGGGTGGGCGGGGCATCCCCACTACCTGAGTTCTGATTGGGCAAGGTCAAAGTTCCATTAAAATTCAAATGTAATATATATTGTCAGGATCCCAATACTTGGATAAAAATTGTTAGAGCATCCTAAAGTATACGCAACTATAAATACTAGTACGTATACTATATCCCTAGTAAGAATTGTCTGGGTAACCCTATACTGGTCCAGTCTATGTAATCTAATCTGGGCCCTAGTTAGTTTTGTAACGCCTTACCCAGCTATCCCCGTACTGGCAATAGCCTGAGCTTTTATAAGCCCTGACTAGTTGCACTTAGAAAATGCCAACCTAGGGCCATTACGAGTATTTTTGTATAGGCTTAATACGGGTATTATCAGGTGCACCCTAAACAGGTAATCATACTCTGGCACAAAGTGGGTATGCCCACTGTGATAAAATTTAACATTACATAATTGATAAAAGATATATATAAATATTTTACAATTTTTTTAAGGTGAAATGTCAATTATTGGCCAAATCACTAATGTAAAAAATATTTGTTTATAGGAAACAACCTTGGCAATGACTAGGCCCTATGTGGTTTTGCCCATCTAGGCATTGAGCGGGCGTTACATACCTAGTAAGGGCCCAGGTTAAACCCATCTAGGGCCAGTAAGGACCCTAAGTCGAAGACGAATTTACCTACCTAGGGCTTGGATTTTACCCGGATTCAATTCTTACTAGGGATATGTTTCTAAAATGGGTCATTAAAATTCGCAATTACAAGAACGATCATTAATCCAAATAATTAAAAAAATTAAACGATTTTCGATTTTAGTTAATCTTACTTTTAATGCTGGAAGGTACGATTTAATGGGTAAACAAAAAGAGCAAATTTTGCATATGGTGGCAGGTACGAGGGCATTAATCGGTGTCGGATAATCGACACATGCTGTTCCCGCGATAGGCCGACGTATGCCGAGTCGCTGTCAGCTCGGTCGAATCCCGATGGGTCTGAAAAGCTGTTGATGACAAATCGAGGGTTAAAATGCAATCGGTAAATAGTAAGTAGAGCGTAGGGAGATGTCTATCAGACGGCACGAGGATTATAGCCCTAATTTCAAGCGTCTCTTTAGCGTGCCAACCTCGCGGCAAATCAACGGCCCTCTTTGCTCAGACGTATTGATTTGGCCTTGCCGTGACACTGGAGCACACTCGCCGCAACGGGAAAATAACACCACACGCACTGCAAATTACAATCCCGCGCGATAAATAATTCAATCACAGTGGCTTTGCCGTGCAACGTATGAATTTGTTTCGGAGCGTACGGTTCTCTTCTGTGCGCGTATTCAAATTTGCAAAATTGTGCCGCGACATTGGGAGAAAATTAATACGTTCCAGAAGGAAGCTGAACTATAAATGTAAACGTTGGAAGATGTTGTAGTGGGGAATTGTAAGGTCACCATGATGGATTATTTTATGGGGGAATAATTGGAAGAAAAATTTTAGGGTTGGACTTTTGAGTGACTGAAAGATGAAGTGTTTTCAAAACAAATGATATGTTGTAATGAGTTGTTGATGGTATTGAAAAGTTGGCAAAGAACTTTTTATTTGGATTAAACATTGTTGACTTTTTTTTTTTAATGAAATCAATGCGAATTATAAGTGATCTTTTGATGAAAAAATGACGATCAATATATGACGAAATTTTCTTTTGCTAATACTAAAATTAAGTTATATATATTTTATAAAGTGTCATATATGTTGCATATATGTGACATATATGTCACATGCATAGTATGTGTCATATATGTTTGATCATTTATGTTATATCACGTAAAAATCATATAAGGGGCATATATGGGGTCTATGTGAGACGTATATGGGACATATATTTGATTTCCTAATACTAAGCGATTTGCATCACATAAATTTGTTAACATATATATATATATATATTATACTACGTAAAACCTAACATACACGGAAAAAAATTTTTGGTGAGTACTGGTAGAAATTTATGAATGATACCTAAAATACTAGCTGGTAATGGAACAAGTAGAAATGTTATATATAACAGCTAAACAAATTTTGTTACGGTTATCTTATTGAAACAGTAAAACCGTTTAGGTGTTATTACATAGATAAATTTTATGTCTATATTAAATAGAAATAACCACATATATTTATTTAGTTATAAATCCTAGGGGGGAGCCATATATGATACATATGTGACATATATGGGACATGTATGCCGCATATACCAGACGTATTCGTACCCTGAGAATTTCGCTCCCTCTCTCCTCCCCGCCCCTCCGTCATTAACAACCAATTCGTCAAGACTTTTAGGAATCGATAAGAAACTTTGGCATGTTTATTCTTTCCGCAGCTCTCCCATCGGAAGATTGGTACCTTTAACGTTCGGCCGGGCCCGAAAAGCCGATTTCGCGTTCCAACTTGGATCTAATTAAACTCGAATGCTCGGAACTTTCTCATCATAGATTCGGCATTCCTTTCTCCACGCGATGCACCGGGGCGTCGTGTGAGAAAAAGAAATGGACCGGGCGGCCCCTGATCTCGTCATTACCCGCCGTTCCGCGTATTCGCGCAGCCTAATTATAGGCGTTTCGATCATTTTTCGTTCGCTAATTCCTCCTCTGTCTCGTTCCCCCCCTCGCACGCGGCCTAGGCCGTTTCCAGTTTTCTACTATTCGTATCGGGCCGAAGGAGTCGAAGGGCACGGTGCGCGCCACCGCCGGTAAAGTGAAGGGTACCGCTAAAGGGAGATTAGCGGTTAGGACCGGGAGACTTTCGTGTTTTTTCGGCATCCCAGACCCGTAGATCACGATAATTGTGAGAACAATACTGCTGAAAAATTTCACGCTCCGCAATCCGCGGCAACGCCCGGCACATTCCGCCGATCATAGATCACGTCAGATCCCCCCCCCCTCCCCTCCCCCCAACCTACCAAAACCTCCGATCGAGACGGGCCGCGATCCGTCGATTACGAAAAGGGCCCAGGCCTTGATGCCCGGGCCGATGTCCAACCACTATTATATATCCACCACTGTGGCCTTTTTTTGCTTTGGCTACTTTTTTATTTTTCTTTTCTTTTTTCATCGAGGGATTGACGGCGTTTCGACGCACGTATCCCAGGTAAAAGTTTATGTATGCGACATGTATGTTTGTTAAGCATATTGCATATAAGTCGCATACATGCGTCATATGTCGCATATATGCGTCGCATGTCGCATATATGCGTCATATGTCGTATATGAGTCGCATATGTGTGTCATTTGTTGCATATATGCGTCACATGTCGCATGTAAGTCGCATATATGCGTCACATGTCGCATATAAGTCGCATATATGCGTCATATGTCGTATATAAGTCGCATATGTGTGTCATTTGTTGCATATATGCGTCACATGTCGCATGTAAATCGCATATATGCGTCACATGTCGCATATAAGTCGCATATATGCGTCATATGTCGTATATAAGTCGCATATATGCGTCATATGTCGTATATAAGTCGCATATATGCGCCATATGTCGCATATAAGTCGCATATATGCGTCGCATGTCGCATATAAGTGGCTTATATGCGTCGCATGTCGCATATATGCGTCATATGTCGTATATGAGTCGCGTATGTGTGTCATTTGTTGCATATATGCGTCACATGTCGCATGTAAGTCGCATATATGCGTCACATGTCGCATGTAAGTCGCATATATGCGTCACATGTCGCATATAAGTCGCATATATGCGTCATATGTCGTACATAAGTCGCATATGTGTGTCATTTGTTGCATATATGCGTCACATGTCGCATGTAAATCGCATATATGCGTCACATGTCGCATATAAGTCGCATATATGCGTCATATGTCGTATATAAGTCGCATATATGCGTCATATGTCGTATATAAGTCGCATATATGCGTCGCATGTCGCATGTACGTCGTATTTATGCGTCACATTTCGTATACAAGTCGCATATATGCGTCACATTTTGCATATAAGTCGCATATATGCGTCACATGTCTCATATAAGTCGCATATGTGCGTCATTTGTCGCATATATGCGTCATATGTCGAATATAAGTCGCATATGTGTGTCATTTGTCGCATATATGCGTCATATGTCGAATATAAGTCGCATATTTGCGTCGTATGTCGCATATAAGTCGCATATATGCGTCACATGTCGCGTATAAGTCGTACATATGCGTCATATATCGCATATAAGTCGCATATATGCGTCACATTTCGCATATAAGTCGCATATATGCGTCACATGTCGCGTATAAGTCGTATATATGCGTCATATATCGCATATAAGTCGCATATAAGTCGCATATATGCGTCATTTGGCGTTATTTAGCATTATTTTTCAATTCTACAATTACATTGCGGTTTGGCATTATTCTTCAATTCTACATTACATCGAAAATTTGAAACTTGCTAAAAATAAAAGAAATAAGCAATTAAAATTCATATTAATAGCGTAAAACTATTTATATTGCTTTCGAATCTCTGAATTTTAATTAAAGATAACTTTACTATAAAAAAAAGAGAAAAAAAACAAAATAATAAAATTTTAAAACTATAAAAATGACTGTAAACTTGTTGGTTCGTGCTTAAAGCAGTATCGAGATAAAATTAAACTTCATTTCATTTTAATATATGATACAATCAATGGAACTAAATTTTACTCGTTCTAGTCGCATCAGGTTTTATTATTTAGAATAGAAATTGAATTTTAATAATATTTTTTACGAAAACAATGCTGAATAAAACATGACAATAAAATATTATCTGAAATTGAATATTTATATTCATTATAATTTGTTAAGTATAATGGCTAATTAAACATTAGGTAAGAATGTTAGTTATAATGAATTAACAAGTTGTATCGCATCGGCTTCTTTGTTATGTGCTACGTCAATTAATTAATTATTTTACCATTATAAATTGGTAATTTTTAATAGGACTTGTTAGAATAATTATAAATAAGATTTTTTGTGTAATAAATTAAATAATTGGCGTATTAAGTTTATATCAATTAAATAAAAAGTGCACGATGAAAATAGAATTATGTATTTGGTAAGTTTAGTTATGTTGTTGATGACTAAGTTTAGTTTGTTTAGATTTTTATTATTTTTACTGCTCATGGAAGAAAAAGGCAGTTAATAATTGTATCAGTAATTTGTAGCAGTTTTAATTCAAAGACATTATTAATCCCTAGTAAAAATGAAATATATATATGGCCCATATATGTTGTAACAATTTCATATAAGACAATAAAAATTTTCATATGTGGACATATATGTGGTATCATATATGGTAATAATTGATTTTATTATAAGGAAATTATTGAAAGCATATCCCTATTAAAAATGACATATAATACATATTAAAACATCCAAATGCGGAGACAATAACCGCCCAAAAACATATCCCCAAATACGTTTTTGGACGGTAATTGTCTCCGAAATTTGATGTTTCAATATGTATTAAAATGTCATTTTTAATAGGGATATGATTAGAATATTATATCAATTATTGCCATATATCGACCATGCCTATTTATATATGGCCATATGTGGACTATGAAAAAAGATATCTGGTCCATATTTGAATTTTTTATTTTCTTATATGAAATTGTTGAAACATATATAGACCTATGTATAGACCTATACATATCTATATATGTGTTAAAACATATATCGAAAATATATATATTTATATATGGATATTTCATTTTTACTAGAGATCGTTAGATGGAAATTAAAATTATTTGCATTTGCCATACATTAAATTTTACTGCCATGTAGTAAAAGTGAAACATATATGGTCCATATATGTTTTAAAATGTTCATATAAGAAAGTACAATATTCATATGTTTTTTCTTGATTCATATATAGCCATAATTTCAGGTTCTGTCTCGTTATAACTGAAACAGTGTTATGTAAAGAGGATGATAACGATATACTTTCGAATTTTATATTGATTGAAGAAAATGGAACCATGAATGATGTCTGTATGACGACAGCATGCAGGAAGGCTGGTTAGAAATATAATATATATATTATCATTCATCTATTTTTTATATGCGTTACCATAAATTAACCATTATTGTGTTAATTATGTTAATCTTTTTTAGCTGTATTCCTAATTTATATACTGAGAGAAATTTGCTTCATACTACAAAACTACATTTTTCTCTGACTGCAACTAAAATTCTTTGTTCTTCAGAAATTGACATCACATTTCTTGTTAGATATATTATCTGAGCTATGCTATAATTGTCCAAAAAACAAATTGCAGTATTTTTAGTAGGCTGCACTATATTTTTCTCTGAGTGTAGTTACCAAGTAAAGGAATGGATTTGATACAATTTTATTATTTGCTTTAGGTACATTTTTGCTTAAAATGATGGACAAAACGGCGGATCCTTGCACGAACTTTTACAAATTTGCGTGTGGAAATTTCGAAAATTATTATCCCAAACCATCGAAAAGTTACAATGCCTGGGATTTGAATGACGCGATGGAAAATGAGATCATGTACATCATAGAAGGTAAAATGTCAAAACAATTTAGTCTTATTTATTAATATTCTTTAATAAAATATTAATAATTACAATTTGCAATTGTCGACTGGTTTACACATTTTATCAAATATTCAGTTTCATTTGATAATAATAATTGTTATTAATAGATATTCTGATGGAGAAAATATCACCTAAAGATTCGGATCCACTTCGAAAGGAAAAGTTGTGGTATAAATCTTGCTTGAATATAGGTGAAAAGTTTTTTTTCAATATCTTTTAATAGTACTTGACAAGGAAGAATGTGGTTTAAGTTGGTAACCCTGGTCAAAGACGAAGGGCTGCCAACATGAAACCATTTTATTTCGATATTTTATTCACCGTGAAAGTGAAATATGTTGGTAGCCCTGCGAGCTAACGTATTTTAATTTTAAGGTGAATAAATATTATTTTTATCTTTTATATATTATTAATTATTTTTAAACCCTTTTATATTAATTTAAGGATACCTCTGAAAAGTGAAAAATTTTATTACTAAAAGTAGTAAAATTTATAATTGTAATAGTAACCTTTAGTATTTTCTAATTCAAAGTTACTATAAAATTTATTCATTTTACTATTATTTATATTTTACTTAATAATTTGATTCTTATAGATCCAAAAGTGGAGAATGAAGCGCTTGCAAGAGTTATAAATGGTATAGGACATTTCCCATTGATAGTAAAAAATGAAGAAGATTATTCGTGGCAAGATGTTCAAGCATACTATGCTAATCTGACAGGAGCACCTTTCTTGTTTACCATTGATTTACAGTATAATGTATATAATTTTCCAGAACCCATAATTGAAGTAAGAAAATTATTTTAAAATAATAAAAAATTATGAATAAAAACAATTTTTTTTCGACGATGGAAAGTACAAAAAACGTGTTTTTTTCGTGAATTTCAATTTATTATTTTATAGTGAGAGAAAAAAAAATCAGTATCAGAAATTTTTAAATATTATTTCCACGAATATTCACTGGACGTATTTTTTTTTCCATATTTTTATTATATATGTATATAATCAATGTACATAGAATCATGAACCGTATAAAATATATTAAAAATGAAATGTAATTTTGCAGTTAGGAAGGCCCAGAGTGCTTTTGTCAGAATTATTACCTGCAGTAAAATTGAGATTAATAGAGAAGGCAGAAATAATAACTAAAATACTTAAGAAAGGAATTAAAAGAATTAAAATACTTTCTGAGGTCAATAAAGCCATAATGTTTGCAAAATCATTGGCTAAGGTATATCATTCAAACTTATTTTAAATTGTTACCTTGCTACCAAAATTAATAAAATAAGTTAAGATAAATAAATAAAAAAATATCCATCTCGATTATTGGTACTAAAAACCCAGGATCGAAAATTTTGGAACTTTGTCTTGAAATGAATAAGAAACCTGTGTTAAAGATCCTTAACATTTCTTTTTTAAAATTGCAATATTTTAAAAGTTCTAATTTACTTATTATTTGCATTTATTTATTCTTCTTTATTACTTTTATTTACTATTTTATTTTAATTTTTTTTTTTAAAAAATAATGTTTAAACATTGAATGCAACACTGAACATTTATCACAGCTTGTAGATCAAGAAGAGGATAGCGTCAATGATTTACTAATAAACAGCACTGTAGCAGAATGGCAAACTTTGCATGACAAGTTTATTAAATCAAAAAGTTGCAAGTTTTCTGCCTCAAAGGTGACAAGTTTTAAGATTTTTAAAACAAACAATCTCGCCTATTTTAATTTACAATAATGGCAAAGTTTATAATTTTTAACAGGTCAACTGGTGGCAGCTTTTGCAAATGTTTTTCAACGATATGGGACTCACAGTAACTGGTTCATTTAAATTGGCAGTTACAAGTCGTTCGTACTTTACCAGACTCAACATTTTATTGTGTAACACGCCACCTAGCACGATAAGTATGCTTCCATCACAATTTTAATATCCTTCAACATTTTATTATTGAATTTAAGTAAAATAAATTTAATTAATTATCCTTTTTATTTTTACTTTCATTATAATTGTAATACTGTCAATTTTTTGTTGTATCACATTTTCAGTCAACTTCTTCCACTTTTCCCATATACTGGACACTTATAAATTCACAGAACAGCTAAGTATTGACAGGTAATTTTATAACAGCCACCTTTCGTAAAATATAAATTATTTATTGTTCTGATAAATTTTCATTCAGTGTAAATTTTCATTAAATAATATTAATTATTTTATGATTGTTATTTAGGTGGGACATTTGCTCAAAAGCGTACGCTTCCAAACTTCTTAGTGATGGATCTTCTCGCGAATTTATTAGACGATATATACCTTCCGAATATGTGACATCGGTATGGTATATTAAAATTTTTTTAATTTTAAATTTATTAGGAATTTCTACTATATTTTATTATAATAACTTGGGGAATGTGTATATTTAAACAAAAAATATAATAGAAATAATGTTATTAGGGAACAGAACCCGTTACTTTAGAGTTATCTGTTGAAATTCACCAGTTGTCACTCACTGGTTGTCACTCACTGGTTGAACCTTACTCATTGTCACTCACCCATTGTCACTCATCTATTGTCACTGTGACATTTGTATACATAAATAATATGGATATTCTTTTTAAATTTCATTTTAGTTGTCCTATCAGTGATAGTACTTTTTACAATCACTGTCTTATGCATTCAGATTATAAATACCTGCTAATAAAATATGTTAGAATAATCGTATATATTCTAAGTACATTTCTCTCAGTGTAAATTCTTTTTCACTTTCAGGCACTTAATATTGCAGACAATATAAAAACAGAATTCATTATCTATTTTAACAATTCTCATTTGTTAAATGCAGAAGCTAAACAATTAGGAATTGAAAAATTATTGAAAATGGGTATAACTATGGGATATCCAAGATTATATGTGAATTATAACAAATTCAATCAGTTTTTAGATGGCGTAAGTAGAATTATTATATAATTATTATATGTACGAATAAAAAATGTTCGTATTGGTAGTGTGTACTTGTTTTTCTATAACACTAATATAAAACGTTAAATTTATGTATTTATATATTAAACAAAATCATATAAAATAAATGTTATAATTTTTATTTTAGTTACACTTGGGAAACAGTGCGTATGAGAATAATTTGAATACGTTACTTTTCTTTAAAAGGAAGATATTTGATTTACACAGTCAACTTAATCCATATTGGTTCGTATATTATATTGGGTGGATACTAAATTTGATACTATATTTTCTGTCACTCTTTTATAAGTTAAATTCGCCCTTAAAAATAATTTGCATATTTTTTAAATGTTTTACAAAGAAATGAAAGTGTAGTGTGAAATATTTGTAAAAACTTAATACAATTTAATAACACTGTTCTAGGAAAATGTTTAAACCTATAGAAGTAAATGCTATATATCATCAGGTAGGAAATATTCTCGGTTAGTATTTGTTTCTTCAACAGGACAATAATTTCTTAAAGTCTTCCAAGTTCTCTAAATTTTCAATTATTTCCAGATGTTTTTTCTGGTATGATGTATCCACCTCTTTTCGATTCTACTTTACCAGAGTAAGAATTAAAATATTATATCTAAAACTAGGTGAATCTAACAATTTTTATTTAATAATAAGTTGTTCTGCTAAAAAATTTAATTAGGATATTAGTTATGAATTTGACACCGAAAACTAGCTAGGAACTTAGCTAATTCCTAGCTGGGAAACTATAAACATAGGTAACAAACTAGGTAGGATCCTCCTATCTGGGAACCTAGTTGGGAAAATAGATACGATCTTAAAATTACTTAGGAACTTGGCTAGAAACATAGATAGAATACTGAAATTACTTAAGAACCTAACTACGAAACTAGTAGGTTTCTAAAGATGTCTAGGAATCTAGGTAGGAAAATAGATAGAGTTCTAAGTGAAATTAGGTTGGATCCTAAAACTACCTAGGAACGTAGCTAGGCAAATGGATTAGATCTTAAAATTACCTAGGAACTTGGCTAGAAACAGATAGGATCCTAAAATTATTTAAGAACCTAGCTAAGAAATTAGGTAAGGTACTAAAGTTATCTAGGAACCTAGCTAGGAAAATAGATAAGATCCTAAAACTATCTTATCTAGATAGGAAAACAGTTAGGTTCCTTAAATTCCTCGGGAAAAAGCTGGTTTCCGATATCAACTTCCCGTCTAGAATCCTAGTTGGCAATTTTTTTAACAGGGTGACTTTGAATAGGATATTTTTCCAAATAAAGCGTCTTCTTCAGATTTGCTTCTATCAATTTTTCATGTATGAATAAGTTAAACTTAAAACGTTCCTAAATAATTTATTTCAACATGAAATATATCCTTATGTATAATAATTAAATTTAAATTAGTGCAGTGACCTACGCTTACCTTGGAAGTATAATTGGACACGAAATGTCTCACGGATTTGACAATTTAGGTAATTAAATATAATTATACGTATCATTACCTTGTAAGACTTAAACTTTGAACAAAAAGAAATGTATATGTTATATCATATAATAATTATTAACAGAATTAACTTTATTGCAGGTATTCATTTTGATGTCGACGGTAATTGGGGACAATTGTGGCCCAAGTCAACGAAAGATACGTATATGAAAAATATAGAATGCTTTGAAAATTATTACAAACAATTTCTTGTGAGTATACATGCGATAAGAAATCCACTACTGAACTTTATGACAACACTAGCATAAAAAAATTGGTGAACATATTTTTAAAAGTTAATATTTCATTAAAATTTCTTTTCAGAATAATGGCGATAGAACGTTACCCGAAGATATATCCGACATTAATGGTGCTATGATGCCCTTTGATGCACTTAAAAGGGACATTCCAAAAAAGAACCGTAAGAAATTACCTGGTTTAGAAGCATTCTCTGAAGAACAATTATATTTTGTTGCTTTGGCTGTTGTAAGTATTTGATTGTGTAATATTTGGATTATATATAATCCAAAAAAAAAACTATAGTTATAAGTATGGCTATAATCGAAATAAATTTCGTAATTTTCAGCACTATTGTTCAAGTGAGAATTTAACTGTAATGAATACAGATGGACATTCATATAATAGGTATCGACTTAAAGGAATCATTGATAATATAAAAGGATTCTCTGAAGCTTATCGGTGTAAACCGCAAACGCGCGTATGCACATTATTGTGATCATTTTTTTATAAATATTGAGTGGTAAAAGTAGTAAAAAGAATACATCTTATGAATACATAACAAAGTCGTAAAATTGTTTAAAAGATTGTTTTAAAAAAAATTGTTAAAATTGTTATAAAACATTATGAGTTATTAAATAACAAACTGTTAAATAATACAGATAAGAAGGTATATAATGAAAAAGGAAAAACTGAATAAAACATGGCAATGAAAAATTATCGCGAAATAAAAATATTTATTCACTCATTGTAATTCATTAGGATGTAATGACTATTTAAAGATTAGGTTTCACATTTTAGTTTTCATGAATTTAACAAGTTATTTCAGATCAGTTTCTTTCTTACATGCTTAAAGAATCAAATTTACAATTATAAATCAGCTACCTTAATTATAAATATACTTATAAATGTACAAATTACGAATATACAAAGATAACTTTGGTACTACATTATGCGGGTAGAATTTGGTATTTGGTAAGATTTCGATATTCTGTGGTGACTTGTGCGATATTTCCATATGTGAACACGGGAAATTCTCTATTTTTTCTTCAAAATTATCAAAAACATGAAGAACTGAAATGTATCTAATGCAATTTTAGGATTTGTATTATTATAAGTGTCTTGGTTCGATGTCAAAATTTGTATGAGAAACATTTAGCATTGAACCAAATAAATGGAGCTGAAAGTAGCTATGTCTGTCAATCTAAAGAATGCGCACTTGCTGGTAAGATAAGTTGAAATTTTATTTTATTTTTCATCGATTTAAGTAAGTATAAGTTATGATTTACATTTACTAAAGGTATATAAAATGAACTAAACCTACATTCATAAACAATTTTATAATATGCTTCTAGGCGAATATCTACGTAGACTTATAGACAAATCAGTGGATCCTTGTACGAATTTTTATAAATTTGCCTGTGGAAATTTTGAAAAGACTTATCCGAAGCCCACGGAGGAATTGGATAACTGGAGTCTACGTTTCATTTTGGAACATTTGATATCAAAGCACAGAGCACGTAATATCTGAAAATAAATATCACTTAATTTATAATTAAAAATATAATATTATTAAAAAACAGTTGTCACAATTGTTATTTGATAATTAATTTGTACATAGAGAAGATTTATTAATAGTTGCTACGATATTTTGTAATAACTCGAGGATATATAGGCATTTGTAGTATTTTTTATTCGATAAATGTATAGAATAGTGACTAAGATGACTGATGATCAGTGAGTGTTAGTATTATTTGATCTTTTAAAGAATATTATAAATGTAAACATATAAGTATAAAATTCCTTATAATCTTATATAAAATATAGTAGTAACTTTTACTAAATTTCTCCCAGTGACTCATTTATTCAGCTATATTTGATAACTAGGTATTCTGAGAGACAAAATATATCCTACGGATTCGATGCTACTTCAAAAGGAAAAGTTGTGGGATAAAACCTGCGAGAATATAGGTGAAATGATTTATACTACTTATATATGATACCATATATTCATTTATACAGAAAATTCTTTATTCTACGTGATTCCCAATTTGTTTTATATTAGATTTCTTATTTCATATAATATTATTCTTACGATTCTTACCAAAAGAATTTACTATGCTAGTTTCGTTGACATTATTTCATGATTTAATAATTTGATTCTTATAGATCCAGAAGTAGAAACTAGGGAACTTGCAAAAGTCATAAATAAAATGGGAGATTTTCCAGCGGACATAAAATATAATAACATAGAAAATTCCTGGCAGAATGTTCATGCATACTATACTAATCTGACTGGAAATCCCTTCTTATTTTCTATTTCCAAGTTCCATAACATATATAACTTTCCAGTGAAGATAATTGAGTTAAAACCACCAAATGTAGAATTATCAATTTTATATAGATACAAATGGGAATTATTGAATAAAGTACAAATAATTAACGCAATGCTTGGAAAAAATGTCGATGAAAAATTCATAGAATTCGAATTAAATAAGGCCATAGTGTTTGCAGAAAATTTGCGTAATGTATGTAAAAAGATCAAATAAATAAACGTTATTTTTTATATATATTTATTATTATTTTCGTGTGTATTTTGTTTGTGTATATGTGCAAAATACACAAGTATAATAATAAACTAATCTATAAACATTTGAAAAAATCTTTTGCGAATTCTTGAAGATGATACTTAGAATTTTTTTACAGATTGCAGGTAATGTAGGAGAAGATTTAACTGGATTTGCCAAGTTCACTACTATTGATCAACTTCAAAATTCTTATGACGAAACTTTTGATTCAATGAAATGCCATTCAATTGCAGCAAAGGTAAAAGTGGTTAAAAATTTAAATAAATCTAACACGCATAAATTAATATGATATAATAATAATTTTTATACACATTTAAGGTGGACTGGATGGAGATTTTCCAAACTTTCTTTAATGACATGAATTACAAAATAACGAATTCATTCATATTGAAAATTTCTAACTTACAATACTTTACCGATTTATGTGCTTTGTTATGTAACACACCTCCTAATGTATTGAGTATGTTTCAAAATTATATGTAACATTATACATCTTTTTATGAAAAGTATTTAAATTAATTATTTTTTAAATTCTAATTTCTTTTTCGTTTTTTTTTTTAGTTAATTACTTTCATCTTTCGCATATCTTGGCAGTATTCCAGCTTACAACTATCACGGATATTGGCAGGTAATTTCATAATAGTATTGTTGTTGAAAAATTCAAATTACTTTACTTTACTTACTAAATTTTAATTCTTATCTAAAAGGTGGTATGTTTGTTCATACGAATACGCTTCAAAGCTTCTTAATGATGGATCATCACGCGAATTAATATCACGTTATGTATCTGATAAATCATTTCAAATGGTATGTTACATTATAAATTTTATCTGTTTACCAAGACGCAAATATTTTTAAGAATACCGCCTATCTGAGTGGCAAATCCAAAGTAAAGTGGAAATTGAATTTTGAACTCGTTATTTAACAGTCACCGGTCACTAATCACCGGTCACTGGTCACCTTAGTCACTATTCACATTAGTTAAAGACAATATGAATGGTAATTACGAGATAACAAGTTCTATTTATCAATGGCCAAATATTCTTTCTAGTATTTTTTAAATATATCCATGTAAATATCAACATTTGGGTAAAATTTTTACATGGGTAAATATAATATAAACATATAGTATATATATTTAATAAAAATTTTTAGGCAAGTATAATAAAAAAAATAATACAAAATTTAAAAATATTTATTAATAAGTTTATCCCAGTCGAGAAATCAAAAAATATACAGACATATTGCAATTTCAATTATACTTCATTTATTTGTAAATAAAATTAATTTTCTTTTTTTCAGGCGCGTATTATAACGGAAAATTTGAAAAAGGAATTTAAGAATCATATTAAAAATTCTCATTGGTTAAATGATGAGGGAAAAGCGAACGGTATTGATAAAATAAATAAAATGATTATAAATTTCAGTTCAAAACAATGGAAAAATGATACATATTTTAATCAGTTTAATGATGTAAGTATTATAACAGGATATGAATACCAAACAAAACAAATTTGAGATTATAATAATTATTAAAAAATTCCAACTTAAATTTTAATAAAATAACAGTCAAATAAATTGTAATTGTTTCTATTAAATTTGATGTTTATAAATAAAATTATATAATTATATATTTGTTTATTTTAGTTACACTTGGGAGACAGTGCATACGTAAATAATTTGAATATATTACGTTACTTTAAAAGGAAGATATTTGATTTAAACGATTATTTTGATCCTCCTGGGTTCGTATATCAGCCTTAGTGGCAAAGAAAATTTAAATTAAATTTTTCGTAATATTTGTATAATTCTCTCTTTCTCGCATTTGACCCTTGTTGCACTTGAAATTTTTTGCAACAAATGCGAGTGAATGGAGAAAAAATAATGGGGAAAATTGCCCAATGGCTGTCCAGTGAACCTACTCAGGTAAAAATTTATATATGGAACATGTATGTTTGCCACATATGTAACATAAATGTCGCATATGTGTCCCATATATAACACATATATCTTGATTTTTACATGGGTAGTTTCTTTCCATCTTCACTTTCGTCACTGGTATGCAATTAAGCAGTTTTCTCCTGTAATTAATGGTTAAAAATCGTTAGTTTCTGGCATGAATTATAAAAAATATTTTACTAATATGCTGGAAAGTAATCATTATTGCACGTTACACTTGGTAAGATATGGTAAATGTAGGTTGTATGTTTTTTTATGTATGTTACTTGTAGGGAAGAAATTCAGACAGATGCCAATGCTGGATATATTCTGAAGGGAAATAAAATTGGTTAGTATGTTTTTAAGTTTAAGAGGACTTATAATACATCCTTAGTGAGACCTGTGTGAAAAATTTCGATATTATTTTGAAACAGTCTGGGAAAAGCTACTGGGTGTTATCTGGAGGTGATTTGTAGGATATTTCGAGATAAGTTCTGGACTATAAGTGTTTCCTAGATGTTCACTACCTCCTTAAATTAGTATAAAAATTAGTATAATTTATGATATTTCTTTTTTCTCAGTGTATAAACGCTTATATCTTTGCATTTATTTCTATACGTTATTTCAATTCCGTATAAAAATCAGATATTTTTCCCAGCCAGTTTTTAGGTGATATCCAAAAAATTTTTTCCATGTGGGTTGGATATGGAATATCTGTACAGAATTGTGTATTTTTTAAATTAAAATTTTTTCAGATGTTTTTCCTGGTATAATGCTTCCTCCCATTTTCCACCATGGTTTACCGGCGTATGAATCCCAAATATAACTAAATTACTAAATTTATACTAATTATTAAGTGGTAAACTTAGATTGAATTAGATTTGGAATTAGATTCGCCTTAAAATTTATTTCGATTATTATGAGACAGTTGTAACTAAATTTACCACATAATAATTTATTCATATATATATAAATAAGTCATTATTTAAAATAATTAATGTCATAACAGGTCAGTCAACTATGGTTACCTAGGTTTCATAATTGGTCATGAAATGTCTCATGGATTTGACAATTTT
Organism: Leptoteleia sp. ZL-2020; assembly: GCA_022817305.1. Classification (NCBI taxonomy): domain Eukaryota; kingdom Metazoa; phylum Arthropoda; class Insecta; order Hymenoptera; family Scelionidae; genus Leptoteleia; species Leptoteleia sp. ZL-2020. Next base: position 32,256 of record JABFPN010000863.1, read on the forward strand.
GGTAATTACCTACTGTTATTTTGCAAAGTATACACTTTTAATGGGTTGCATATATGAAAAATATGTGTGCCAAAAATTATAGAAATAACATTTGACCTTCATAATAGGAACTCAATATGATGCTAACGGAGACATGGGAGATTTATGGCCTGACTCAATGCAAGGATTGTTTATGCAAAGAGTAAAGTGTGTTGAAAATTATTTCAAACAATTTCCTGTGAGTATACATTGTGGTATTCACTTATACTAAATTACCTAATGTTATTTCGTAAACAAAAATTAAATTAACTTAATATGAAAATAAAATTATTATTATATATGATACAAGTGTTGAACAATTTTATCTATATATATTTTCTTATATGTGAAGAATTATTTAATGACATTAATGAAATCAGCTATTGCCATATATCACCCATACATGGCCATATATGTCCATATACGAATCTTGTATTTTCTTACATGAAATTGTTCAAACATATATGGACCATATATGTTTCCTTTTTCCTAGGATACTCTAATTGTACAAACAAAATATGACGCCTTATTTATAAGATATGTGTTATATTATACAAAAAGATGTTTTATTAAAACTTTTTCAGAACAACGGTAACAATACTTTAGCTGATGATATAGCTGACATTAATGGGGCTGCGATAGCCTTTGACGCATTTAAGAGTATCACTGCAGAGAAGAATGATATGAAATTGCCTGGTTTAGAGGAATTCACCTCGGATCAATTGTTTTTTCTCTCATTAGCAACCACAGTAAGTAATTGAGTTGTGGAATATTTGGACTGCTAATATAAGCTTAGTCATAATACAAACAAATTATGTAACTTTCAGACCTCTTGTCCGAATACAAATTTAAATATAATGAATACAAATGACCATTCGTATCCTGAATATCGCTTGAAAGGAATAGCTGATAATGTGCCAGGATTTGCTAAAGCTTTTAATTGCAAAAGTAAGCCAGATGTATGCTCATTATGGTGATAAAATTTAATAGAATATTTATTGAGTTCATGATTATATTTAATTTGTATGTACTGCTACTGCAAAATGTTATTGGATTAATAATGTAATAATTTATTAAATAAATAATGCAGGATTATATAGAAATTTTTAATTATTGAACGGAATAAATAATATGAACAGATTGTTTCGCAAAAAGTACTGTTATTCATATCTGTCAATATTAAACCTGGAATAAAAAGTGTAATTTCATACCTACCACTTTATTACTTTTCCACCCTAGAGAGGAATATTATGTTTTGCTTCCTTCTACTAAAATTTGTGTCCTTTTTCCTGTTAAATAGAAATGAAAAATTGTTCTCTTTCTATTTATGTAGAAAATAATATATTTATTGAAATGTAAAAAAATTTCGTTTATAATTTTGAAAGTGAAATTAGGTTGGATCCTAGAACTACTTAGGAACGTAGCTAGGAAAATGGATTAGATCTGAAAATTACCTAGGAACTTGGCTACGAAAGTAGTAGGTTTCTAAAAATGTTTAGGAGCCTGGATAGGAGAATGGATAGTGTCCTGCAATTAAATTTTTTATTTATTTTCTTAATCGAATCAAAGACATTTATATATTTTTTCATTTAATAACTGAATTTTTGGTGTTTTTTAATGTATTTTTGTGTTAACGAATTTAATATAAATAGTAATTTAAATTTATAGATCCCTATATACGAAATCTTTAATGTTAATAAAAATATATCTTATAAAGGCATAACAAATTCGTAAATTTGTTTAAAGGATTGTTTTAAAAAAATTGTCAAATGCGTTATAAAAAATTATGAGTTATTAAATAACAAACTATTAAATAATACAGATATAATTCAGTTACAACTTATTTAGCTATAGAATGTAGTCAATAATAATAATTTTGAGTTACTCTATCACATCGAGTTTTATTGTTTAGAATATAAATGGAAAATTAGGAATTTTTTGTTTATAAATAAACTGAAAAAAACTTGTCAAAGAAATATTATTGCAAAATAAATATATTTATTTACTTATTGTATTTCATTAGGTATAATGAGAATTTAATGATAAGGTATAACAATATATATTTTCTTGATTAATTAAATTAGTTCAGATCAGTCTTTCTTACACGTTTGAACAATCAAATTTACAATTTTAGATTCTTTAGTTCTTTATGAGACTTGTTACCTTAATTATAAGTAAAATTTAATAATTTTGGTACTGCAATATGCGGGTGGCATACGGTATTTGGTAAGATTTCGATATTCTGTTCTGTATAATATTTTTATGACTGGGCTAATATATTCCATATGTGAATATGGGAAGTCCTTTAATTTTTTCCTCAAAATTATTTAAAACTTGAAGAATTGAAATGTATCTAATGCAATTTTAGGATTTTTATTATAATATCTGCTTCGGTTCAGTGTGAAAGTTTCTATGGGCAATATTTAGCATTGCCTCCTGAAAATGAAACTAAAAGTAGTGATGTCTGTCAATCTAAAGAATGCAGGTTTGCTGGTAAGATAAGTTAAAATTTTATTTTATTCATCATAAACATTTTTTATTGACCATTTGTAACCACTTATTTCTTCGTTAAGTAATAAATATACTTTTATTTTTCATCGATTCAAATCAGTATAAGTTTTATATATATATTTGCTAAATGTATATAAAATGAACTAAACCTTCATTTATAAACAGTTTTATAATATGCTTCTAGGTGAATATCTAAGTAGACTTATAGACAAATCAGTGGATCCTTGTACGAATTTTTATAAATTTGCCTGTGGAAATTTTGAAAAGTCTTATCCAAAGCCTTCGAACTACACTAACTGGCGTCTAAGTTCCATGATGAAAGATTTGGTAATCAAGCAGAGACTAAGTAATATCTGAATATAAATATCATTTAATTTATAATTACAAATATAATATTATTAAAAAACAGTTATCACAATTGTTATTTGATAATTAATTTGTACATAGAGAATATTTATTAATAGTTGCTACGATATTTTGTAATAACTCGAGGATATATAGGCATTTGTAGTATTTTTTATTCGATATATGTATAAAATAGTGACTAAGATGACTGATGATCAGTGAGTGGTAGTATTATTTGATCTTTTAAAGAATATTATAAATGTAAACATATAAGTATAAAATTAATTATAATCTTATACAAAATATAGTAGTAACTTTTACTGAATTTCTCCCAGTGATTCATTCATTCAGCTATATTTGATAACTACAGGTATATTATTCATAGGTATACTGAGGGAAGAAATATCACCTAAGGATTCGATACTATTGCAAAAGGAAAAGCGGTGGTTTCAGTCTTGCGAAAAAATAGGTAAAATGTTTTATGTATACTACTTATATATAAAACCATTCTTTTATAAAGAATGTAAATATTACCAATGTGCAATTTACGATATTAATTACGACAAAAGCTGTGGCAAAAAACTTGCGTGAATATAGGTGAAATATTTTATAATACTTATGTATACTACCATGTATACCTAGTAGAAAGGGTTATCGTATGATATCCCACAAATATTTGCAAATAATATCTTTATGTCCAATCCCAGGCATATCTGTGGTATATTTTTATACCTTATATATAATACTAAGACATTATTCTCCCATGAATATACTAAGAATTTTTCTGGGACTGACATGATTTCTAATTTGCTTTGTATTATAATTCTTATTTATTTATATAATATGTTATAACTTAATACATTATTTTTTCTTAAAATAATGTACAAGGAACAATATAGCATATGTAATATAATATAAATATAATAGATGTATATGAAATGTTAGTTTTTTTGTTTCATTCATGATTGAATAATTTGATCCTTATAGATCCAGAAGTAGAAACTGGGGAACTTGCAAAAGTCATAAATAAAATAGGAGATTTTCCAGCGGGCATAAAATATAATAGCATAGAAAATTCCTGGCAAAATGTTCATGCATACTATACTAATCTGACTGGAAAACCATTCTTATTTTCTATTTCGAGGTACCTTAAGATATCTAATACGCGACCGATGATAATTGAGTTAACACCACCAAATGTAGAAGTATCAAAATTATATAGATACAAATTGGAATTATTGAATAAAGCAAAAATAATTAACACAATGCTTGGTAAAAATGTCGATGAAAAAGTCATCGAATCCGAATTAAATAAGGTCTTAGAGTTTGCGGAGAACTTGAGTAAGGTATGTAAAAAGATCAAATAAATAAACGTTATATTTTATACATATTGTATTTTTCTTTATTCATATTTTTGTGTTATTTTTTTTTTTTGTATTTAATTTGTGTGTGTGCACCAAGTACACAGGAGGTAAATAAATTAAAATAAGAAGTAAAAAAAGTGGAAAAATAAAAAAATAAAAAAAACATAATAAATATATATTATATATAATATGGATGTATACTTCGAGGACCTGAAAAGTTATGCGTAGTACACCCAGTTCAAACGATTCGTCACCCACCTAAGATTAATGTAAGAGAGTTTAAGTTGGCTATTCTGCCAATGAAAGCAGATTTAGAAACGCAGCTTAAAGAAAAAGCGTTCGCTATTTCTTACACATCTTTAAGCTGTGTTTCTAAATCTGC
>JABFPN010000864.1:0-36856 GCA_022817305.1 Leptoteleia sp. ZL-2020
TAAATATACAGTCGTAACAAGAAATTCCTCTTATTTTCACACGAAATCCTCTTCTCGTTATTTTAACCAGAATATCATTTTATTTTGAAACGATTCCTGTGAATTTGAAATGATTTTTTTAAGAGTGTATCATTGCATTGTCATAAAATACCATACACGTTCGTGGTCGCGCGATGATGCAATTCCAAGAATTTGTATAATATAAGTTGAAAAAAATAAGTCCACTTATAGGGTATTTGTAAACGCAACGGAACAAAAGGATTTAATTATTTATCGGACGCACTGAGATGTCGAATATAAGAAAATAATAAAACTTCCCACATCGTAAGTGCAAGAGCTGCAATTTCAATCCGGACTCGCAATTATTTCTGTCGCAATGCGAAAATAAAATAAAATTAAGAATGATACTGTTGCGCGTTACCAACGAAAGCTGATAAATCTGGCGTCGTTTAGCCGTGGTTTATGTGCTTGTTCTTTGGAAACCCTCGAAGGCACGACGAGTGCCGCGAAACATTGCCCGTCGACGAATTATGATAAGAATATTATCGACCCCTAAAACTTAATCTTTTTCAATCGGACATTTTCCTGTAATAATGCAGTAAATCAAAACCAAACGTGAAAACTTTACATTGCGATATCTATATAATAATAAATTTATTATATCTAATATTTTAATTAACAATTTATTTAATAAATTAATACATTTAATGATTAGCTTTTAATTAAAAAAAATAAAAAAAAACGTGTCATTTTTAATCGTCAAATAATTATCTGTTAATTGATCGTTAGACCAGTTAAACTTGAATCAATTTTTGTAATAATTATCGAAAGATAATTCAAAAGCTACAATTGAGAATGAAATTGAACGAGAGTTATTTAAAAAGGTAAACTGTGTAATGTCAAAATCCGTTGAACATATAAAACTATTAAAGTTGAAGAATTCTCATTTAATGGCTATTGTAAAAATATCTGTCATATTTCGGAATCTTTTGCACATACCGATCATTGTTATTTATTATTACGAAAGGAGGAATCCCGTTGAAGTTAATTGTGCAAAGGTTGCACCCACCAACACTTAGACAGTTTTTAATTGACGTGCAAACTCCTTATTCTGCAGAAAAATGTTAAGATCCAAATTGTTTTTATCTTTCACGTTCATTAATACTACTTACTAAAATATATCGTTTCTATGCGAGTACGTAGCCGAATATATCTAATTATTTTGAACCGATTGTCAATACTTTGTGCAATGAAATACTGTTAAAAATAAAACTGAAGCGCATTATTAGAGGAACGTGTACGATTGTGATAACCGAAACAATAAAGTGAAAATTTCATACATATTCAACATAATTAACTTATAGGGCTTTCAAATAAAACAGAAAAAGCTATTCCTTGCTTACATGCAAACATAACGTTTGGGATTGCATTTCCTGATACATTATCATTGTAAAAACAATGTCTCGAGGCTAGAACAAACTTGTATAAAAGTTTCACAGTGATGCTTTCACTCTCAATGAAAATTGGTGCTTAATAATTTACATGATTTCTTTTTTATTCTCGTTAGAATTCTTAATTTATATATATTTGACTATATCTTTTTATTTAAAAATGAAATTATTGAGTAGATTATAAGAATGAAATATAATATTAGCAAATTTTAAAATGATATTAACTGACTTCTATAAAACACCAGAGTATTCCTTATAACGTGATTATATAACAAATATTAGAAAAAAACATGACCGAGGAATAGAACTCGTTACCCCACAGTCACAAGTTGCACCCCTTACATAGTATATGCCATAAGTTTCGACTTGTCGATATAATATTATTTTTTACTTTTATTCAACAGTAAAGGTATCATTTTTTATCAGATTTCATCATGTACCCAGATTAAAGGCAAAATTAAACTACAACTATAAATTGTTCACAGAGCATTATCTATCCTTTTGTTGTCAATTCACTGTTCTAATCTTGAGTGGCGTACAAAAAAGGATAAATGCATATTCGAACTTGTATGCAAATTCATAAGAATGCCCGGATAGACCTTGACACGGTTATTCAATTGTAAGCATATCAAAAGGTGTACGTTTTGATAGGATCGTAGTCAAAATTCGCTTCACGTATCGTATGTTGGTCATTATCATAAGTATAGGGGACACTGTCATATCAGAACTATACTTTAGATCATATTTACATATAAAAGCAATAAATAATTATTTGTTGCTTTCAAGTAAATGAATCCAGTAAGTTTCTTTATCAATTCATTTTATAATTATGAACATTATAAAGAAATACTTGCAAAGAAAAAAAGAAGAAATAAAGAATGCACAGCTAGAAGAAAAAAAAAGAAAGAGCGAAACATTAGTTGTTAATGATTCATTTGGAAGGAATCTTATATGAATTTTAGGAAGGTAGGAATTTTATAAGAATATTGAAAACGAAAAAAATTTAATAAATATATAAAGTAAAAAAAAATGTGCAGTAGAAGTGTGGGTGTGTATAAGGAGTTGTAACTACATCATAGCCCGGGGCGAATAGTAACAGACTTGTTGGATATTACTTTCGCCTTTATTCAGTAGCCTGTGGCAGTTAGCTGGGTCACATCGGGGTAATCGAGTCAGCGGCCTATCACTGTGACCATATGCGATTCAATGAAATTATTGCTCGCCGCTGATGTTACATTCGATCAAACAAGGCTACATTTTTCGAACGTCTAGGATTTATTTCTTCCACTAAACATAGCCCTGATTTATCAAAGTCAAGAATTATCGTAACCATTAAAGAGCATTTAACTTCAATAAGTTAATTACTCGCTCCAAGAAACAATGTACAAAAGAGTGTCTAAAGATTTCTGAGGATTAACAAAAACCATTTATGGGTCACTTTTTGCCCCCGTTGGTTTATGTCATTCTAATTACTGCACATGTAAAAATTATTCAACTACTTGATTGTTGTACAAACTATTTAACGTCTCACTTTGGTCTTCAATTGTGTACGATGAATTAATCACACGTCTAATTAATCATGAAAGGCTAGTTACTATCTTTCGCGAAAGAACCTTCTGTGTTTACAATTAATTATTTTATCTAAATAACGTTTTAATTTCTTCATTTACTTAAATAAAAAAATTGAACTTTTTGTAGGTGCAGTTGAGCACATAATTTGATATCAATTCTTTTTATAGCCATAAATATGTCATATTATTATTCCATACATTTTTTTGGCATTAAACTTGATATTTTTCAACTTTTTGTACTCGGTCTTTGACTTGTCAATTTCAATTTAAGTGAAATTTGACTTTCCAAGATACTATTCTTATTGTATAGATATAATATTCTTATATTCTCATAAACTCATTTTTTGTTTCGCTGATAAAATTGACAAAAGTTATAGGGGAAGATTTTTCACGATAATAATAATTTAAATAATTATTAGATGTAATAAATTCGCGGAATAATGAATTGCGTTAGCTCTGTCGATTTCAAGAACCCAACCTCGAACCACTTCAAACCTGTCCTTATTTTATTGATATCATGTCACACCAACTAGCTCATCGTTGATGGTTTTCTTGCCAGCAGTTATGCATTGAAAAGAATATTGTAACACAGTGTATTTCGTAAGACTATTATGGGCATTAAAATGCTTCACTTTTTATATATATATATATAAAATATAATTTCACGATCCACTGCCACAGATTTACAATCCGAGTGTTACTTTTAAATTAATTTGCATCAACAATTATTTTATTAATAAATATAAAAATCATTATTGGAAGTGTTAAAGGATCGCCACTTAAATTGCAATACTTGTTAATAAACGGTACATTTATATGCGCTGTTTATCTATGTGTAAGAAAGTATGTTTTTGGATAAATGAGTTGTCCACAAAAAGTACGTGCAGACTTACGAGAAATGGTTAAACGATTATAACCGGTATGATAATGTATTGTGGATTTTGAAACGTGTCATAGATCAAGCATGATTCACGCAAACGATCGACTTTGAACGAGTTCGCGAATAAGGCACGCCAGAATATTTGAACAATCGGACCATGTACATGTTGAGAAAACTAAATGGTAAGGCTAGCCATTTAACAGTAAGGGTTGCAATTTTAACCGATAAAAGATAATACTCACGACTCTTGTCATTAAATTGTTATCATTATCATTAAATTTTCTCAGTACATTCACCAAGAAAAATGTAATTCTAATACAACTGAAAGCACTGCAAAATATTTAGTATTTTGATCATTAGTTTAGCTTACAACGTCTTTTACGTTAGTGTCATTAACTGACGTGTCATTATCTGACTTTTTTATAGCTATAAAAAAGAATTTGCCAAACTTTTTTTAGCTGGAGTAACATTGTACTTAGCGTACATTTGAAATAATAGTAATATTACTGTTAAGTAAATGTAGTATTTCATAGTCAGTTTAGAAGTTCAGTATATCGGGTACTTTTAAGTACCATACTTTACTTTGAATGAACTTGTTATAAGTGTCGCAGTTTTCCTTGTTTTGCCATTTAAACGTAGCGTCAACCATAGCGCACAGGCGAATCACTTTCATCCTGCAACACGCATCGCGCTATGAATTAATTAATACAACACTTTCGCTCGCATTATTTACCATTTCTCGTAGTGCGCTACTTAACATGTTAGTGTGACGTTTATTTAATCCGCTATCGGTGCATTTCTTAAATTAACTTCCAGCTTCCAATGCTGTCAATGTAAATGCGAATAATTTACGATACTTCGTCTTTTGCTGATTTCGGTATATACATACTTTCGAATTCATTAATTGTTTTCACTTATTGTTCGATAAATGATGTGCCGATTTTCATAATGGATAATAGTCACTTTGCAAATTGATGCAAATGATTTAAAATTTCCTTTTCTCTTATACTCTGAGAGTTTTAAGGGCAACAAATTTATGCACGTGGTAATTGAATTGAAGCAAAAATATCCTCGCATAACATTTTGAAAACTAAACATTATTTTATCTTAATTTAATATAAACATATATTTCTTATTGTACGACTGATCTATTTGTGCCATCTGACCTTAATTTCATATACACATCAGTTTTTACATAAATAAATATTTCATGGTAATATTTTTTTTCACATTTCCTTCAGTATATTAGTGAAGGAACATTTTTTATCACTTGAAAAACGAGAAAGCTAAAATTTTACTTCTGAACAAAATTCAGTATCATCAAAATTACTCAATGTTGCATAACGTTACTGCACCAGTGCAACTTTGATGCTCTTATACATTGGTTTTGTGATACATATTTAAAGTACATTAACATCTTATGACTTTTACTAACATATTGTGAGATTAGTGTTTATACTTCAATGTTTAAAAATATACTATTACAAATTTTGCAAGAAATTTTAGTTTCTTAAATTCATTCCAGAATGTAACTAAATTACAATGTTATAAAATCTTTCAAAGATTGGACGTACATTAAAAAGATAATATAAAAAAGTGCTCAATCTTTAGAACTATATTATATATAGATCTTTGCAGAATCTTCTCGATTCAAATAACTGTTTGATATGCCATGTAAAAGAATTATAGTCAAATAGGCAAGCTGTCAGTTTCGTAAAATAATTTGTATGACATTGCACGTGAATAGAATACGCATAGTCTAAAATCAAATGGCCCGATACAAAGGAGACAATATTTTTGCTTTGCTTCGTAAGTCAATTTGTGGCGGCTTGGGCAGAGAAAGTAGTATGCATCATGATAAAAAGCCGGTAAGGACGTTCGTGGATATTTTATGTTCGTCGGAGTGATGCTGTCAGTGCACGGCCCACGCCTATAAGAATGCATTTCGTATTGCGACTGCTTAGCAGTAATTTGTTAGCAGGTATCGAACAGTTGGACGTTACATAACTTTCATTGAATTTGGACAAACGGGAAAATGCTCAACATGTCGATTTCGAATCTGATAAAAAATGTACCCTTTCTGAGGGGCTTTTGTTTATTTCATGAAACACTTTTTTTAATTATAAAGCATGTTAAATATATACAACAAAATTTCTCGATAAACCACGTTGATTACGCGGCAAACTATTTTTCCTTTATAGAGTCGCATGTCAGATGTTATTTCCTATATGGCTGCATCATTTATATGCGATTTCATACTTTTTATCTTTGTAGCGCATATAAGATTTTATTTTTTTTTTTCATTTCTTTTATGTACTATAATTGGAAATCTTGAATAGTAATAGAAACTGTATTCTTATAAATGGTTATTTTATTTAAATAGGTTCTTTTCAACTATTGTTCTAAATGAATTTACCATTTAAAATATTGATTTAGGTAAATTGTTTAATATAAAATACTGTTTTTTTATAAGAAATTAATATTTCCTACGTCACATAATTTTATGCTGTAATGAATACTTTGGTGCTTAAAGAGTATCTATTATTTTAAAGTAACATTTGTATTTACAATTTTTTACATGTACGTTTGTTGCTTTTATTTGGAATAATACATGTTTTTGTAAAATATTGATATATATAAACATCACATAACACTCAAATAATCTATCATAATGAAAAAGATTATAGAAGAGTTTGAGATTATTACACATGCGAAGCAAATATGTGCTAAAGTTCAAATAAACTTACCCATGTGGAAATTAATGGACAACCCAACACTTGTACGATGCCATCTGGTACTGTTGGCAGCCTATTGTAATTCTGATTACTTCGGTCAAGATCTTAAATTCTGGGTTAGCATTCTGAAAGAAAAAAAGAATATATAAGAAAAATGTGTAACAAACCTAGCAATGAAAAACAATTTAAGGAAATATATTTAATTGAGACAAACAATGCTTACTAAAAATTAGTAAAATCAATTTATAAATACGTTTATAAAATAACAAACTAAATTATAATATAACATTATATTATGAAAATATTATAAATAAATAAAAGTATGTATAGTTAGAAGTAAAATTACCACTCTATTTTAATCCTCAATTTCTTATAATACAAATCTTATAAATTGAATTTATTATTTCTTGTAAATCTCTCTCTAAAAATGGCTTAAAATGTTAATGGAACTGAAGGACGAAACGTATTTAAAATTGAGCATTTAAAAAGAACAATATTTGTAAATGTTTGAAAGGTCGAATTAACGAAATAAAAAGAATATTACCTTTTTACATCCGATAAACATAAAAATGGATGTAAATACGAGTCAAAAAAAAACTTTGTTTACATTTTATATTTTAAAAACGTTTCATTTTTCAGTACCATAAAATATTAATATTTTATTATTAAGTTTTTCAGATAAATATTTATACAATAAACATGATCATTTTACTGCATTAGAACAAGTTTAGTAATATTTTTTAATTCGCTATAGATACTTGCTCTTATAACAAATATCTACCTTGTCTGAATAGGGTATATTTACAGCAGCCAGTAACATACCGACTCCTAGAACGCTCCAAATGTCGGTAATACGTTTATTCTGTCAAATTGTGGAGCAATGCATTGAACGCATGCGTGACCATTTAACATTGAAGCAAAGGGTATTGAAATCAGTACTTCTAGTGGCCGGTTCAAGAAGGACTGCCACGACAAATTTTCATTCAGTAACGCATTCTGCGTTACTTTGTATGGGTTTTGATCAAAAATAGACAATTTTCGGATTTCAACATGTCGTGCACAAGACTTTTACAAGCTCAGGTGAGGCATTAGATTATTGCTAATAAAAATTTTGTGGGTGTCCTCTCAGACTTTTTTGTCATAAGACAGTGTCTAATAATAACGCAACTTCAACCAGTCAATTTGACAACCTTTATCATTATTTTTATATATTTGCACTGCATAGGATTTTAACAATTAATCCTTTAGATATTTAACTAATCCTTTAGACCCTTTAGATCAAAATAACAATTGCATATGCGCATTCTAGAATTGTTTATTATATTACTTTTTACATTAAAGTAATTTGCAATATTTATATTTTTTTATTCAAATATATAATTAATAAACTAATTAGTGTTATTAATTCATATTAGAATTCAATTATGATAACGAATTTTATTATATTTAAATAAAAAAAGAAAGTTAATTTTGTTAAATAAAACTTTGGCACTGCAATTTATTATGTAAACTGAAATATGATATCAACTGATAAATATAATAAATGTATTGTAAACGTTTCAATGGGTATGTGTATTTATAATTTTTTTATTTAATTTTATTCGTAACGTAAGATTTATCGTATTAATCCCTGTTTCTGATGAATTTTCAACTCATGGATATGAATGACTGATAAGATTGTCAAATATTAGCAAACTGTCTTAAACGTATAAATAATTTTATTTATTAAAAAAGATCTTTTTTTAGTTAATAGATATGACTGTTGAATTGCTTCTTTCTTCGAATTGAACACTGAATACGAAATTAAATAGTTATATTGTTACATAATAACGTGCGAAAAGTATGAATATATATCATCTCAAATTTAAGGTTATGTTGACTGCCAGAACGCATGTGCGCATTAAATGATTTTGGTCACGCGCTCCAAATACCTTTCAGAATGTTTTTAACAGTTGATCTTGAACGAAATTCAATCGTTCCTTTTTTAACACAGTCATTACTTTCGAAGTTCAATTTATTTTGGACAAATTATTTGGATTTAAATTTAACATTGTTGACCAAGACAAAGACAATATGAATAAAAAATTATAACATAAAATTGTTTTAATTTATATCATATTCATTTAAAATTCGTAAAATATTGATTTTATTATTATATATTTGAATAAATAAATTTTAATTGTGATATTAATTAAATTATGTAAATATTAAAATTTATTTTTGAGAGGGGGGGGGGGTAGTATTGGCGGCAAATTTGATTTAGCACTACATAACTATATTAATATTAATTAGATTAAATCCTATATTAAAATAATAATTTATAATTACTTCAATTTTATAAACATTTTACAGAGATCAAAAGTTTGTTTATAATTTTTATATGCTAAGATCCAAATTTAATTTCGTAAACATTTTAATACTGTTTTGAAAATTTTAAAATGATTATTATTACTGGGGTATATATTAATAGCACATATATATATATAGTAAATATATATATATATATATATATATATATACAATAATTTACATTCCTCTATTTTTAAAGAGTTACAAATATTTAACCTTCCGCTGATTTATTATTATTATACAGTTAAAAATGACAGCATTTCATGACGTTATTTGATTAAATTTAAATAAAAATGCATTTATGAAAAACTAATACTGCATGACTAACAATGAAATTCATACATGCAGTATTTTAATAATTGAAGATTTTGTTGCATTGAAAGATATGTTATCTGTTGTGCAACATTTTATACTATATACTTGTACAAACATGAATACTTATAATCTTATTCAAATAAAGAGGAAGGTGTACAGACTACGTTGAATAAATGAATAAAAATCCATATTTATAACAATTTAGAGTCACCGTGTGTTAATAATATGTTGTTCAATATAATTGTACATTATGTATGTTAAATCTTGTCTTTATAATTGATACAAAGATAAAACGAAACGAGCATCTAAAGGTCATAGGCCAGTATTTTTATAATTAATATAACATAATCATAGTTAAAGCATGTTGAGATAAATGTTCTAGTAAATGATAATGCATACTTCTACCAATCTCAACTGTAATAAAAATAATTTGAATACTAATTAGAAACATGTAAGCACTAACTTTGGAATTATTTATTTCTTAAATAAATAGTTTGTTTCATCGTTGTTATCTACGCATTTAATAAAATAATCCTAAATATCAGTTTGTTTTAAAGCATCAGTTACCAATTCATATAAAGTAAAATATATGAAGCATTTTGTACACAATTTTAGTAATTAATTGTCAATAAAGAAGTAAATATTTATTAATAATAAACTTACTGAAAACAAACAAATTAAATTATTGATTCATTTAATCCTCGTTACTTAACAATAAATTGTCAACATTACATTAGTATAATTACATAATTTGTTAAAATGTAGAAATATTATAAAATGCAAAATCTATATTGGGTATAATTTATTTAAAATGTATATTTTAACTGACTTCTTTTAATTCGGTAATATATTTTTAAAACATGACATTCATTTATACACTATCACATATTAGGACATCGATCATAAATATAAAAAAATATTTTAAAATGTTCGTTAATTTAATTACTTGCGTTATGAATAACATATTTATTGTAATGCATTATACTCACATGACAGTGTATTTTATTAATTTCTTCTTGCAGAGAGCGTTCAATTTTGCAGCCGAAGTACAACAAAGATGTTTCAGCTCAAGTCCTTTGAGCTTTGCTGCTGCAAAGGTAGCTATTTCAAAGTTCGACTCCAACTCCTACCTTCCATACGACAAACTGCAAGAAAATTTGAAAATTGTCAAAAAACGGTAAGTCAAGATAATAAAAACAGAAAATGTTTGAAATTGCCAATTCGTTTAAATTAATTCATAAAACATAAAATATTTAATTTTCAGACTTGACCGACCATTAACATTATCTGAAAAAGTTCTCTACTCGCATATAGATGAACCCAACAAACAAGAGGTCGTGAGGGGAACCAGCTATTTAAGATTAAGACCCGACAGAGTTGCTATGCAGGATGCAACGGCACAAATGGCTATGTTGCAATTTATCAGTTCAGGTAAATTTTGAAAGTACTACTATGCATCAAGATAATGTCCTAAATACAATAAATGAATAATTTATATTCTTAATATTATTTTATGATTACTGAACAAATTCACTCTAGAGTTTATTGAATATTACAAATCCTTTATTAACATATATCTACTACCAGTTGTTCCATTAATCTGATATATATAAACACATATACATAAAAATATTCTAACATTTTTTCTCAAGTACATTTTATAAATACTTATTTGTAGGTTTGCCAAAAGTTGCCGTACCATCTACTATTCATTGCGACCACTTGATAGAAGCACAAATTGGAGGGGATAAAGATTTGAAAAGAGCTAAAGAAATTAACAAAGAGGTATACAACTTTTTAAAAACAGCTGGAGCTAAATACGGTGTTGGTTTCTGGAATCCTGGATCCGGTATTATCCATCAAATTATTCTTGAAAATTACGCATTTCCGGGATTGCTAATGATTGGTACAGACTCCCATACACCCAATGGTGGTGGTCTAGGCTGCCTATGTATTGGCGTTGGTGGTGCTGATGCTGTAGACGTGATGGCAAATATTCCTTGGGAATTGAAATGTCCAAAAGTTATTGGAATCAAACTGACCGGAAAGCTCAAGGGTTGGACCAGTCCAAAAGATATTATCTTAAAAGTGGCTGGTATTCTCACTGTAAAAGGAGGTACTGGAGCTATTGTAGAATATTTCGGACCAGGTGTTGAGAGCATTAGCTGCACTGGTCAGGCCACCATCTGCAATATGGGTGCCGAAATTGGCGCTACCACTTCAGTATTTCCTTACAATAGTCGTCAAAAAGACTACCTTAAAGCTACCGGAAGAGGCGCGATTGCTGATGCAGCTGATCAATTCAAAAATAATCTTCTAACAGCCGATTCCAACGCTAAATACGATCAAATTATTGAACTAGATTTGTCTACTTTAGAACCTCACGTGAATGGACCATTCACACCAGATTTAGCACATCCGATTTCCAAATTAGGTTTGTTAAATATTAGATAATACGGATTAATTATTGCTATATAATCAATCTCATATAAACATGATATTCTTCGCAGGTAATACAGCCAAACAAAATGGTTGGCCCAATGAGATTAAAGTTGGCTTAATTGGTTCGTGCACCAATAGCTCGTACGAAGATATGGGTCGTTGTGCTAACATTGCTAAGCAAGCATTGAAGCACGGGCTCAAGGCCAAATCCGCATTCAATGTAACCCCTGGTTCCGAACAAATTCGTGCTACTATCGAGCGAGACGGCATTGTAAGTTATCTATAGATCTATCTCCTTTTTTCCGCCGGCATACTTTGTTTATTATCGGGATACTTGCCAGACATCAAATTCACACTCTGATTGCAATAACTTTCAGTTCATTATTATTAAATACGATGATAAGTATTAGATATTAAATAGAAGTATACAATATTTTAGGCTGCAACCCTTCGTGAATTTGGAGGAACCGTTTTGGCAAACGCTTGTGGACCTTGTATTGGCCAATGGGATCGTCAAGATATTAAAAAAGGCGACAAAAATACTATTGTTACCTCTTACAATCGTAATTTCACTGGACGTAATGATGCTAATCCTGCTACGCATGCTTTTGTAACCAGCCCTGAACTAGTCACTGCCTTGTCTATTGCCGGCCGCTTGGACTTTGATCCCGTTAAAGATAAGCTCAAAGGAAAGGATGGCAAGGAATTCCTACTTGAATCCCCCTATGGTAATAAAATAATATAATATTATTAATTTATATTTTTCTAAGACTGTATATTGGATACAATTTGCAAATATAGTTAATTCATATTTAGTTTTTTTTAATAAAAATAAACTTATTGATGCCATTATTATAAGTAAATAATCAAATTTTCAACCTTTGTTATATAATTTTACTATATTTTAGGTGATGAACTGCCCAGCCGTGGATTTGATCCTGGTCAGGATACTTATGACTCTCCACCATCAGATGGAAGTAAAGTTAAAGTCGACGTTGATCCGAAATCACAAAGATTGCAGCTTTTGGAACCATTTGACAAATGGGATGGTAAAGATCTTACAGACATGACCATTCTGATCAAAGTAAAGGGAAAATGTACTACAGATCACATTTCTGCGGCTGGTCCATGGCTTAAATACAGAGGACATTTAGATAACATTTCTAATAATATGTTCATCGGGTAAAATTTAGTTTGAAAATGTTGAATTATTATCATTAAATGTCAATAATTAATATATGTATGTTAAATGTAAATTTTGATTATAGTGCTGTCAATGCGGAAAATGGAGAAATTAATAAAATTAAGAATCAATTGAATGGCGAATGGAATGGAGTTCCAGAAGTAGCTCGTCATTACAAAAAAAATGGTATCAAATGGGTTGCTGTTGGTGATGAAAATTACGGAGAAGGTTCATCTCGCGAGCATGCCGCTCTTGAACCAAGACATCTTGGAGGACGTGCTATAATAGTAAAAAGTTTCGCTCGAATCCACGAAACAAATCTCAAAAAACAAGGTCTGTTACCGTTGACCTTTGCTAACGCCAGTGATTACGATAAAATTCAACCAACAGATAAAATCAGTATTCTTGATCTGAAAAGTTTGGCACCCGGAAAGGTTAGTATAAAACAGTTTTGTAATTGTCATTTTAAATCAAATACATGAAAGTAAAATTAAATGTAAAAAAATTTGAAAATTACTTTAATTAATTATTTAACATTATTTTACAGCCTGTAAAAGCAGAAATCAAACACAAAGATGGTAAAGTAGATACAATTACCTTAAATCACACAATGAATGAACAACAAATCGAATGGTTCAAGGCTGGATCTGCCCTCAACCGCATGAAGGAAATTTCTAGTAAAAAATAAATGCAATAATTCATACGAATTGTGAATAAGGAACCAGAAGTCATTCTTAACTAGTTAAAGATAGGTCAAGTTAGAAACACCAGGCTTGGACTGTTGTTTACTTTTATTCTTCATTTTTTCGTTTAATAAAGAATTATTGAATAACTGAAATGATTTTATTCAAAGGGAATATCGAAACTTATATAAAATGATATGATCATTTTATACTTAGAGACAATACAAGTTTAAGAAGTGAAAGTTGTATATATTCCTTTGGTAGAATAAATGACATATTTCAAGTAATAAATGCTTCTATGAAGAAATTACAGTATTTTAATTTTCGTTGTTAAATGCGCCATTTCAATGCAAAAAAACTAAAACATGAATACAAGTTAGATTGATAGTGTTCAATTTAGTCAAGTCTTAATATTTTGACAAAAAATTTATAAATTACCTATACTTAAATAAATCAACTATTTAAAATTAATTAGTTTTTATTTTATTAAATCATTTACTCGAAATGACATTAATAATTAAAAATATACTAACTTGGTATTTAAATTCAAAAATACATTACCTATTAAATCTTTATTCATGTAGTGTAATTTGTAATTAATTAAACCAACATTTTTCAAAAAACCTTATTTTTTATTATTACTGTTATTGAAAAATAACAATTCTATTACTAATTTAACTCTAAAACGTCACTAACAATCATCGATTTAAATTGGCTTCTTAATTCAATAATTTCTATACTTTAAAATATTTGAAATTATAACCAATTGAGCACCATAGTCATTAACTCGTAAACAATATTAAACCGTAATTTATAAATCTCACATTTTAATCCCCTTAACTTTTTATACTTTGGTAAACGTAGGAGAGGTACTCAATCAGTTAACCTTGTCTTTTCAATTTAATAAACAAACACAAAACAATTTTAGTAAAATAATAAGTATAAGCTAAATATTTTCTATCTTGGTAAATTAAAGAAACCAAGACTTAAAAATGTACAATTCCAAATAAGATAGAAATTACGGAATATTTCAAATATAATAAACTATTTTTCCCACTCAGGAGAAAACCATTTTTTCCCAAAGTGATTTGACACTTTTTCTACAATTTGAAAAATTAACATTTTTCTCTCTGCAATAAATTGGGAAATGGTTTTTATTTGTTGTACATTTTTAAAATAAAATTAAAAATTATATTTGTTTAATAACTGTACTTGTTACTATTCTGCTGGAATAGTTATTCCACCAGTATCCACATTATCATCTTCATCATGAGGTATTTTCATAAAACAATGCATTGTTTCATCCTCTTCTGGATCAACATGAAAACTGGTATTAGAATTAGTTGGTAAACTTTCTTCAAGATATTTTGAAGGAATCTGAATAGTTATGGTTTGTGAAGTTCCATCAACGGATGTACATGAAGACATTAAATTGGCTTTTATCGTTTTACCAACTTTTGAAAATGCACCTAAACAACTGTACAATAGTTGTGCTGCAGCGATATTACCTGGAAAAACTTCGACTTCATTGTCTGGTTGCTGAACTTCTTCCTTTTCTATAAAAAAAAACAAATGCAAATTTTATTTTTTGATTTAACTACATAATATACTTTGATTATTAAAATATATTTTAATATTTGAATACTACCTTTATTTGGACTAGACTTTTTAATTAAACCTTTTTCATGAAGTTCTACATGTTGAATATATGTTTCGTTTCTAACTGTTTTAAATGGACATGATTCACAAATAAAAACACCCGACTGTAATGGATGCTTTGAACGTAAATGATTTTTATAACTATTGCTTTGTATCGCTGAATAAGAACAATGAGGACATTTATAGGGTCGATCGCCTGAAAATGAAAATTTAAATTGCATATGTTTAATTAAATGGCATAAATACATACATGTGAAATTTAAAAAAAAAAAAAAACAACAAATAATGCTTATAAAAGATACCCACCTGTATGTCTCATAATATGCCTTCGTAAAGAATTATGATCCCCTGTTCTATATTCACACATGTGACAACTAAATGGTTTATCACCAGTATGTTGCCTCAAGTGCATTTGCAACATAGCCTTCCTTGCACAGGAATGTCCACAAACATTACAGACAAATGGTTTCAATTTTGAATGCACAGCCTGAATGTGATTTTTTAAGCATTTTGAATCAGCATAAATTTTACCGCAAATTTCACACTTTTTAGATGTATACCATCTTGGAACATCACAAGTTTTACGATCTAAGTGCATGACACGATGATTGCGCAATTGACTAGACTGCTTAAAACATTTACCACATTCCATGCATTGATATTCACGATATTCGCTGTGTACTTTCATGTGCGTCATCAGTTTCACTAAAGTTGCACTTTTGTAAGCTTTACAGACTGTACATGTATACAGGTCAATATCTAGAATTACATTGTTTTTTAAATGATTCATATTTATTAATATAAATAAAAATCAAGTTTGCTGTATATATTGATAAAATTTCATTGTAATCATTACCAATTTGATGATTTTTCCATATATGTAAACTGCAAGGCCTCCACTTTGCAAATTTTAAGTCCTTACATATACTACATTTAAAATAATTTGTGCCTTCTGATTCTATGTGACATATTACATGTTGTTGCATTTTATCATCAGATGTAAATTTATAAGGACAATTGCGATATTTACATCTAAAAATAAATAATATTTTCTAAATATGGTAATAAAAAAATTTTAAATTGTTAATAAATATAATTTAACTCACATACATACTTAATGAATCTTTCCTTAAAATTGTCATTTTGTTTATTGTACGTGTTTGATTTTACATCTTTTACAGTACATTTTTCTGAATTGTCTTCATCATAAGTAGCACTTCCTACATCACTTTCTTTTCCTTTATCAACATCGTTACTTGTTAAACAATGTATCTAAAAATTGTAAATAAATCATCTTAAATTAATTTTTAGTGATGAAAACAAAAGACTGCAAATTACAAAAATAGTTTTTTCATTAATAAAACAATTTATTAATTAAAGTAGAAATGCCTTCATAATATACCAAGCAGATATTAATAATATATGAATCAAGAAAATATTTACATTTATCATATGTTCTTTGCAATTTTCAATAGTAGAAAAACAATCAGAACACTGCCCACACATATACACAAGTTTTACATCTTCAGAATCGTTTGCAAACTGTTCCTGTTTTAGATCTTGTTTCTTTGTTTCCTAAAATCATTGTTCATTGTATTTAAATAATCATAAAGTCTAATAAAATAACTGCTTAAAAATGGTTTTCCCTTTAATATTTGATCAAAAGTTAATATTATATTATAGCAGAAAAAGTTTTTGCATAAAATTATTAATTTCTTACTTGAGGTGATAAAGATGTACCAGTAAGATGAAAACTTTGAAAGTGACGTAATAACAAATTTTTGTCTTGTGTAGTATAAGGACATATTTTACATTTAAATGCTGATACGACTTCAGCAATGTCACTATCTTTCAAACAGTCTCTATCTAATAACATTTCAGTAGCATTTTTATTTGTTTCTTCATTAGTAATATTGCAAGACAATTGAACTTCAGAACCTACGTTACTATTTTCATTTTTTAAAATCCCTGATTGTTCATTATCCTCATTTAAGGCTATTATTTGTGTCAAATCTATTTCTTGAAGTACTCCATTTCTAAATGAAAATAATTAAGAAGTATTAAAATAAGCTAAATTAGAACATAATCATTAGGGTGTATATATTTGCATACCAATGTATGGAATGTGGCATAAATAAACATTTTTTATTATTTTATTATTATTTAAATAAATTCATAAGAAAAACAATTTTATTTGTGGAATAAAAAGAATGTTAATAAAGTTTTAATTTAAGTTATGTGTTTAAGTTATGTGTTTAATATAATAAGAAAATATATTTTACCTAAAAGCAAACATTTGTCCATCCATCCATATCAGTGGCATAGAATCTTCCTCACTATACTCTTCTGTAATATTATCTTTTCTATTTGTAGTATTCACTGATTCCATTAATGAATTTTTTACTGAAACAACTTCAGTCTCCTGTTTGTTTTTTGACCATTTTTCCAAAATATATTGCGTTCCATCTACTTCATAACTTATAAATGATTGATTATCAAAGTTTATATCTGCTGACATGTTTAAAAAGCTATTACAATAACTTTTTCCTAAACAAATACAACATTTAACAATTAATTATAACATGACAATCATTGTTGACTTTTAATATTCTTTTATTTTTCTTTTATAACCAAAACAGTTTGTTCAAAATAAGTAAATTACGCAGATTGTTTTCTAATAACATTACATTAAATATATTTCAACTTAATTTTAATAATAATTAAATTACATAACTTATAACTCAAGAGTCTATAATAATTGTTCCAAATTCACAATCATAAATGTATTTTTTAAATAAAGTCCTATTTATTATGTACGCATGTCAATTTTTTCCTTTTTAATTGAGGTACATAAGAAACCATAAACAGAAAAAAAAGAGGAATACTATTATTTACTAGAAAAAATCAATTACAAAAAAAACAAACAACAAAATGAGGTTAGACTCGCCAGTTTACGGAATACATTTATGATAATAAATGATACATACCTGTATTACTTACATAAATTTGCTTTAACAATAAAAGTCACAAGAACTGTTTATTCTACATTACTTTTACGAGCTATTATATCTATATATATAATTTTACTAATTTCTACTAAATCGTGTTGGATTATAATTGTCATAACATGTTATTCTAATTACTGATCCAAGATAGGGTGTAGCACCATACAAAAAATAAAGTTCATAGGTTTTGAACTCAGAAGTACATATTTCTATAAATAATTTGAATATTAAAATTTTTTATGATTTATGAAAAATGTAAATTTGCATGAAGTAAGATGAGTGTAATTCAAATCGAAAATTTTCAATTTTTTATTGGAAACAAATAAAATGTTCCTAATTTTAATCTTTATAATTCCCGTTAATAACAAATGGTAATATTTTATCGAATTATCCCCCTTAGATTGTAAAATTACCAATTATGTAAATTGAAAATGGTCTTTCTAATACTTATTTGCAAACGACTCATAACCTGCAAAATTGCGCGCGCATCCTATTTCGTCTGAAAAAGTTTGCGGCGTGTTGTTTGGTATTGTTCTACGTTCGCACAATAATTTTCATCAAGATGGCAAAAATAATGGCAATTAAAGAATCCGTTGAAACATCACTGAAAGATCAAAGCAAACCATGGACTCGTTATTTAGCTATGGCTGAATCTAGGACCGGAGTCGATCGATTATATATATTTTTAGGTGAGTTTTATAGGTTATTACTGTTATTTCAGCTTTGAATTTTGCACTTTAAACGTAATGTTTTATATAACATTGAGCTATATATGGTTATTTTTAAAATACATGAATTGTACTTTTAATCATTTTTAGGACAAACTTACAAAGAATAAAAAAAAGTTGAAAATAAATTTTATTTGCTTTATTATTTTAAACGTGATTATTTACAATATTACATTTTTTATTAAAATCTTACACTTACTCCGTTATTAACGTAGAATGACAAATTCACATTACTCATCGAGAGACTGTCAGAAATGTATAAAAAAGTGAACGAAAAATATAATGACAGAAGTGTATTTTATCTCTTTACCGGTTAACAGTTTATAAAATAATATATTTTATATAGTTATAACATTTTTAATTCCAAGATGTATAAATTATATTCCATCATTTTTAAAAATCAGGAATTATCTTGCACAACAACATAATTTAAAGACTAATTATTTGTCGATAGAACTTTTATATCCTATTGTAATATTCAATAAAATAACTTAAATAAATCATATACATAAATTTTAAGAAGTGATATTTATCGTTAAATATAATTTGTTAAACTTACAAAGTACCTCTTTTTTTTTTAAATATAATATGCATAGATACTAAATTTATGATGAAATCAAACAAATTATTTTTAAACAAGTGAAGAAATGAAATTTTATCCACCAAATTTTTTATTTATATAATTTTTATACATTTATATTTGCATTAAATTTGGAAAACGAATTTTATTATATTGATTTATTTATTTAAAATGTTGAAATTCAGTCGACTGAAAACTGAAAATTATTCTTCTATGCCATTTCATTTTTATATTATGAAAAATGGTTAGTAACATGACATTGAAAAATAATATTTAAATATTCATAAGTAAAACCATAAATTTTATTGTATGTAATTATAACAAGATTATGATTAAATTATACTTTAACTACAAGTAATTAGTGTGTTTATGTGTTTATACTGTTTATTTTACTAGCCATTAATACACAAAGATAAGAAGAGAACGTTATCTCATTTCATCAAGATGTATTCTTATTCATTTCAGTTTTACATTAAACTTAACAGTAGTTTTATTTTTCAAGAATTAACGTTTCATTAGATAATTATGAATTACGTTTTTACAGGTTCAATTGCATTATTAGCACTCTATTTGGTATTAGGAATAGGACAAAAATTAGTATGTAATATAATTGGTTTCTTATATCCTGCTTATTGCTCAATGAAAGCATTAGAAACCTCGAATAAAGAAGATGACACCAAATGGCTTACTTATTGGGTGGTCCATTCAGTATTCACAATTGTTGAGAGTTTTTCAGACATTATTGTGTCCTGGTTTCCAGTTTACTGGCTCATCAAGGTAATACTTAATTATAATTACAATAAATTTTTGATTTGCTATGGAATTAAATATATCTTTTTGTTTCTTTTCCTAGTGTTTATTTTATGTCTGGTTAATGGTGCCTACCGACTACAATGGATCACTGGTGTTATATCGTCGAATAATTCGTCCAAAATTTCTTCAGTATCAACCAAATATTGATAAATTATTGTTAAATGCCAAAGACACTGGTATGTGATTTTAAATTGGTTCATAAAATGTTTATTTAATATAGGGTTTTTTTCTATAATATAATTATTTTTATTGTTTTTATAAAAGCATTCTTTCAAATAAATAAGAAAACCACTTGTATAGTTACCTTTTAGGGAAACACAAATGAAAAAAATATAAACAATTTTGTCTAATTTCTAGATATTTACTTCTTTTCTTTTTTTGTTCTTATTTTGATAAATATTAACTGAGCAAATAAGGGATTAATATATATTTATATTGTAATTGAGATTAATTTTAATTGTTATTAATGTTTTTTCATTTTTCAGCAATAAAAGCAGCCTCAGGTGCCCTTTTAACAGAAAAGAATGATTGAGTCTTCTAAGAAAATGCTTTTTTTAGATTATTAGTTTATTGAACCTTCCATACAACATGCCATCCATTTTTTATTTAGAAAAATATAGTTAAGATTTAATGAAAATTGTTAAAGTAGTCTTCTAAAGAACTAAGTTAAGATCATTGTTAAGAGAATCTCATTCTTCTATTACAAAATAAACTGGAACAAATGCTGCATGACTTGCATTCTAGAAGTCTAGCCTATTGTACGCTAAAAAATGTATATACACATATACACGCAATATTTTTCCTAAATCGCAATCGAAATTTTTACCTTATAAAAAACAATAGAATTGTCAATTTTTGAAGTATGATTTTAACTATTTTTTGTAATGAAATATATTTTTCCACGTATCAAATGTAATACAATCATTATTAAAGCTATGTTTAATTATTTACAGACCTGATCTTTTTTACTTATCAATTAATTACTTATTACTAAAAATTATTTTGAGCTTTAACTTAAAATACTTTTTGTTATATTTAAAGCGTTCTTAGAATGATACAAAAAGTATGCATTTATTATTGCAAAACATGACATTTTAGGACCTTCTAAAGTAAAACTGATAAAAAATTAATGACTCCACCATTTTTGTTATGCAGTCTCTTCATTTGGTTGCCACAATAAAAACAACTGTGTTTTGTTTTGGTGTTTTTTTACTACTAAAAGGAATGTTGCCCTTACGGCACGTTATCTTTGCCATGTTTTACATGAGCATAAGTTCTTTCATTTATTAGAATTTTTTGTTTAAAATTTTGTTTGATAGAACAATTTATTTTAGCTTAACATTCATATTTGACGCAGATGCGTGCATATTTTATATAAGAACTGCTGTGCAACTTTACGTTCAGCTTTGCTTTTTAAGAGATAGTTAAGTATAATAGAAAAGTATAACTTTCCACATTTGTAGCGGAGGGAAGTAATCAAGTATAAATTAATAATTTTGAAAAAGTTTTAATTTTAAGTACTACACATTATGCATTAAAAATTTTCATTGGTATAGAAAACTAATTGTATAACTATGTTGTTACTGATAAAGCTAATTTTCTTATGTTTTTAAGAGTATTCGCTGCAGCAATTTGAACTTCAGGGTCTTCTGATCCAACTAATTTCAGCATGTGCTAAAATAAAAATAATATTTGAGATATATATTTATTAAACAATATTTAATAAACTATTTATATTATTTATTATATTTGGATGAAAGTTATGTCTTTTTTGCAAATTTTATTAATTATACTTTTTTCTCATTTTGATTATATGTGATCTTTTAAGCAGATTTATAATTAGGCTTATAAGCAAGCTAGTTCTACAACAGGAGTACTTATAAATAAAGTACGGCTTTTCCTCTTATATATTTAAACATAAAATACAAGTTATTCAACAAAGTTATATTTTTTCTTGAATTGGTATGAAATGAATGTAAGTGTACCTGAACAATACCACATCTATGCATGGTAATACAATTCAAAGGATGCTTGCTGAGATGATAAAAAGCTATACAAACTCCCTTTCGAACTTTTTTATTTTTTGATACTAAATAATTAGTTAATGGCGCTACAGCGTTGAGTTTCCCAAATTCATAATTATTTTGACCTGATTCGCAACAAAAAGCTATAGCTAATGTTAAATTTGCTTGTAAATCTTCGTTTTCCTAAATAAAATTGTAATATTTGTATTAAATAGACACGAAAATAAATATTTAGTAATAATATTGCTAAATGATGATACTTTTTTAGGAAAAATATGTACGTTCTTCAATATAATTTGATATTTATGTAAAATATTAAAATATTAAAATTACCGCATTAACGAGATAAGCCAATTTATTAACAACACCGTGATCCGTTAAAATTCCGAGATTTTCAGGATTAGTTGCAATTTCAGCTATAGTGGCACATACTGCACTTAGAACATCATTATCGTCGATTTCTAATAAGCTAACAATCAATTCAAGACCTCCAACGAAAGACCGAACCATTTCAGCTGAATCTTTTGCATTTTTAATGCACGGCACTAATGCATAACATGCATTTCTTTTAATAATATTACTTGGGTGCTTTAACAGAGACCACAAAAGTCGTGCTCCGTCCAATACGTGTTCAGGATCGTTGATGATATTCATACAATCTTCATTTTCAGCACATTCTTTCAAAACTAATGGTAAATTTTCCAAAAGTTTTTCGTGCGTAGAACTTAGTAGATGAATCTATTTTAAAACAAAAATGTTATTATATATTAAATAATGTTCAATCATAATATGGGGTGAACATTTATAATGAATATATAATCAGACATACAAGCAACAGATATAATTTTCGATTTTTTAGAGTATAAACTTCTTTTAATATCGTTAAATAAATGTATTCAAAAGAATTAAGAATCTGTAATTATTTACCAATCTCGGCAATCCGTCGTTGTTTCTGACAACGTCTCTGTTAATTTTATCTTTACAACATTCCGCCAAAGCTCCGGCAACATTAGCAAGGACGTTTTCATTTTCTGTTTCGTGTAGAAGATTTATCAAAGAGGCAACCAATTCGTTTTGATTAAATCTAGCTACATTCTCCCGACTCATGGCACACTTCCATATCGCGCCACTGACGGCTGCCAAAAGTTTCAAATTTTTACGTACTTGTTCATCTTTAATTAATTCACATAGTCGATCAAGACCGCCGGCTTCTCGTACTAGATTTCTCGTTTCTTTATTTACAGCGCACTTAAATATTACTTGCGCACAATTCTCCTGAAGATACTCATTGTTGCTTCTGAGATATTGCACCACATGTACAATAACACCCATTTGTTCGAAAGCCAATCTGAATGATTGCTGTAAGGAGTCAAAATATAAATAAACAATTGATTAAGAATTAAAATATTGTTACGTTAAACTTGTGGAATTGATTCTACATCGACATTGATAAAATTATGCTCTTTATATAATTTTAATGTGCTTGGTATTCAAAACTACATTTTTATTAACTTAAGTTTCATTTATTATTAATTACTAATATAATTCTAATACCCCCATAGAAATAATTTATTGAACTTGGTCAAACAACTTTAGATTTTGCACAGAAATTCAGTTATAATTAAGACTATATTTAGTTTGAATTCAGACTAATTTCAGCAAACTATTTCAACTAAGGTATTCGTCGAATCATTTCAATATTTACTTTATATATTTACTTTACCAAATCGGCACACTGTTGAATAGCTCCAGTTAATGGTACAATTAGTTCTGTATTAGATGACTTAAGGTATCTCGCCATTAGGAAAACAACTCCGCATTTTCTTAATTCTTCTTTAATTTTAGGACTGCTACTTATTGAATTTAAAACTTTAGCACAACCAATAGCAATTGATACCAATTCTTGTTCAATTTCATTTAGATTATCCAAGGGAGTTGTGATGACGGAATCTGACACGTCCATTACGTCTAACTTAAATAAAGTATTTTAAAGTAAAATCAAAACATTTTAATTAGTTAATTGTCGAACAAATGTTAACATATAACTAATTTAATTTCTATATTTCATAAAGCAATATGCTCTCTTCAATTAAAATAACAATTTTTTAATTTAATTATTTCTTGTATAAAAAGCATTGAACATATGGAATACATATGGTGATTATTGGATAGAGCACCCCCTCCCACTAACTCATACTATTTTTTATAAAATCAACGTGTCTTTTCACGCATACCGTTCAAGATAATGATCAAAAGTGGGTATGGATGGCACTTTTTAACAAATATCTTTTCACAGATAAGACTAATAACTAATTTTCTCCTAGAGAATCATAGAGGAGGGAGCTTTATCCAATAATTACCATACATACTATCAATGAAATTCCTCCACGAATTCTAAACTGTTTTCTAGCTTTCCTTGATAATCCAATCTTGGCCATTGTTTCAGAAGATAAAATTTGAATATCTCTAGCAGGATGCTTTAGAAGTTCTATTAATGGGGTCACAATCCCAAGATCAATCAAATGCCGTCTCATTTCTTTGCATGAAGACAAACTCAATAACACACCTAGTGATGCCTTTTGGCATTGTATGTCTTTGGTCTCTAATAAATTTACAAAAATTTCCAAACCGCCAACTTTATACAATGAACGCTGTATTAACTGTAAAAACATATACTTATTTTAAATATTTAAATAAATATAATATTTTATTTATACATTTGAAAACCTTAAGTAATTGACAATTTTAATGAACAAAATTTTTTTTTCAGTCAAAATCACATTGATTCTAGTGTAGAACTATGTTTTAGTCTGATTTTACTAATTTTATTGGAATATAATTACAAATTTATGACTGAGCTTTGAAAGTAAATCTTTAAGTTGTAAATGTGTGAAAATATATAAGAATATTAATAAAAAAATTGTAAAAAAATATATTTTTTATATACGAAATGATTAAAAAATATTATTATATACGAAAATATAAAAAAGAGTATTAACTGTGCTGTTCAAATCATAATCCTTGAGTAAACATAAGGACACAATTGTTGCTGTTTGGTTTCCAGCTTTCATATATTTAATAAGCTTTTGCAGATTCCAAAATTCAGACGGCACTTCCGTTGGGTCTTCTTTCAAAAATCTGTTCTCATCATCGCTTTCAGATTCCGGTTCGTCATCAGAACTTTCATCATCAATGCGCTCACATATGTAACGAACTCTAGGACCAAATGGCTCTCCAGTAACAATGGACGTTAAAGGTACTTGAGGAAGAGATTCAGTTTCATCCAAATCATTAATAAGTCTACAATATAATGATGAATAAATTAAATAAGTCATTCGTATAATTCAAGGTCAGTATATTTTGGATGTTATAAATATTTCCAATGCATTCAATTAAAATACAACTTAACATAAAATTATTTGTCTGAAAAAATGAAAATAGATTTTCTGTGGTTCAATGTTCTTTTACAAAATGTTCCTTATTTAATGAATTGTTGTATTTAAATAAACGTAAGTAAAAATGTTGGTTCGTAATAAATAGAACATTGAAATAAATAAATAAATATATTGTAAGTTTTATTAACCGAGTTTGAAGTTTGTTTCGTATTTTGTTTAATACCTACTCTGGCGGAGGTGTAGACATTAAAGAAAGCTGTTGGATTAAGGTATTTTTCTTTTGTTTAGCAGACATTTTTCTTGTTTATGTTGATCGTTTAGTATTTAAAACACTTAAATACTATATCAATTTTATGTTAAGTGATGAAATTAAATTAAAAACTAGAAATGAAGCAGTTTTACGGTAACCTTTAATTTTTACTTATCGATCAAACAATTTACAATCGCGTCGTTACTTATATTCACAACAGAACATTTAAGTTTTCAATTACTCAAATATAAGTGTGTCTAAATTAACGGAATTTAATTAACACATAAATGAAAAATGATACGTTAAAATAAATATAATTGTTATTCATTTTTAAAAAGCAAAGCTCAACGCGAAGCTGCAATTGTAAATAAACTGAGCGCGCACATTCGCGCCAAATATGAATGTTAACTAAAAATTAATTATTGGATTGAATGGATTTTCAAGCAAAAGATTCTAATAAAATGAAAAAATTATTGTGTTAATGAAAGACATATTAAAGGTGCGTAGGGAATTATTTCCAGTGGGTATAAAATATAAATTCATTGTACACGATTGAAAATGTTTTATTTCGTCTTATGTTTTCTACTTATCAATGATAATTTGTTTAAATCGCATGTTATAATATATGTTTCACTTTTAATAAACGTATTGAATACATGTAATTTGTTATTAATTTTTCATTCATTAGTAATGATGTAATTTATATATTATTGTATATGAATAAATTAATTTTCATTCATAACTGACGCAAATTATAATTATAATCAAATAACATAATTGAAACTTTGTTTTATTAAAAGCAAAATATATTATTGAAATAATGTTTCCAGATTTAAAATCGATATATTTACCAGTGATTAAAAAAAGAAAAAAAAAACAAAATGATTATATTATTAATTATATATTTTCCATATACTTATATTTATATATATTTGTGTGTATATATATATATCATAATATTTCAAAATTCTCGTCATCAAATTTGTCTCAAAAATGTCCTTTCGTCATTTAATTTCGAGAAGAATATTGCCGTTCAAATAATTAATTATTGAAACACATCCTTATTAACAATTAAAGTTACAATTACATTTGCACTTGTCTTAAAGGAAGTGAATTAAATCAGACACATCCTCGTAAGGTAACACGTTGTTCAACAACTTCAACCTTCTGAAGCACGCCTGCCTCTTTCTTTATACTTTAAGTATCTTAAGTCCCTATTTTTTTCCTTCTTATACACAGATAATTATTATTTGTGTGAAAAGAAAACGCACCATTTATCGTTTAACCCTAAAACAATAATTGAAATACGAATGATAAATAATTTAAAAGCAGATTACTTTATGCCAAGGAAAATTATACTGATTTTGTTTCAGCATAATTGCAAATACAAACAAATTCAGCATTACAATATAGTATAATAATTTTAATGGGAATTCCTACTGATTACTTTAAAAATTAACTATTAGAATTTTTTTAAATTTAAACGTATTATAAGCGTCGTTTAAATTTTGCTCGTTTGAGGGTTAAAACACTTACAGTATCTCAAAATCTCAACGAATAACCACGTTATTTATTTGCAAGTGTTTCTAAACTTAACAATTCATCAACAACCGAAGACATATCCCTTTTTTCTCTCATATTCCTTTCTGTTGCTTTTATATTCTTGCACTTTTTTAATGTTTAACGCAATTTAACTTTTTCGATTACTTTCTCTGAATTCAATAAAATATTTTACGCTCAATTCTTTCGTTATTTGCAAATTTCTTTTTTCACTACATTGGAAAAAATATTCTGTTAGGTTAACCTAAAAAATTGCTGGAACATTGTTGTTTTCTATGTAAAATTACACGCAAATGATTGTTGAAATGATGGTGTTAAAAGAACATACGAAGAATTACTGAACCAACAAGTAAATCACATTGCAAATTCTTCGTACTTTAATATTTGTATTAAAATCGTTTGGTTATTTTCTCCAGTTTTTACAACAACCATTATTAGGCGATGACCAATACAAGTTGACTGATTCAATTCAACTAAAAAAATGATTTGTGTATTTTTAAAGTAATGATATAGGAAAAGAATATTATTTAAACATCAGAGAATTGATCATTATTATATACTTATTATAAAGTAATGAGAATCAGTTCGATTTTTGACGATTCCAACAATAAGGACTAAATTTTGTTTGACAATTTCACCCTGAGAAAGTTTTTGCAAATTGTGACTAAATATTTCATAAAACAACAATGGATCTGAAGAAGATTTCATTGTAAGGTCGTCAATTAACAAATAAATTATATATACAATTAACAAGTTGTCCTAATTAATACTTCTTGTACACACAAAAAAAAAAAAAAAAAAAAAAAAAACAATTGAAGCTTATCCCTGATTTAAAGAACATAAAGTTTCGACTTCAAAAATTCGAGTTTGATTATGGAAAATGCAACTGAAATTTTGCATACAGTATATGAAATTTCATATAATATTGTTCTTGAAACATCATAATTGTCCCCAGCATAAAAATAGTAGAGTTTTACATTGTTTCAAGCTTGAATTTTTGAAGCTGAATCTTTATGTTCTTTGAATTTAATTATTGAATGTAATTCGATTTCATTCTAAATCAAATTCCGATCCATATGTTAAATCTTCAAACAAATATATAATTTGTTTATTTTGTCAAAATATCCTGGTACACTTATTTCAATATTACACACTTCCATTCAAGCACTAAGTACTTTGTAATGAAAATAGTATAATAAGGAAAATATTAAAATAACCCATACACAGAGATTATTCAAGTATTAAATAAATGTATGGAAATTTATTTTCTTCACAATTTCTCTTCTGAAAATAAACATCATAGCTAAAAATAAGCAAACTAAAATTAATATTTGAACAATCTCATATAAAATATTACATCACACGTTACACCGTATACAGTTGTAGTTGGAAATGAATTAGACAACGATTAAGTGTAAAAGAAATTTTAACTAAAGGTCTCAATAACAGTATATTACTTAATGAGAAGGTAAAGTGCTTTTAAATTGGTAGTGCCAGAGGCAAGTGACTACCTACTTAAAACCATTTTCTCTCCCAGTTAACTACAACATTTTGTTTGGCGTAAAAGCAAAATATGTTAGCAGCTCTTCAGCCTACCACCACATTTCATTTTTAAAGCAAATCTATGCATGATAAAATCTTGAATGAAATTTTCAATCATCTCAATTAAGATACACTTTACCGCGACCGTAACTGGAAATGTAGTTATTATAACTGAGAAGTACAGTTGGCATAAATTGAACAAATTGTCGGTTACAGTAACTACACAGATCTTTCCACAGAGAAAGTATTAATTGTAACTTAAGACAATTCTGTCTGCTCGTTGAATGTTAATATTTGCCATAAGCTATTCTTTTACATTCATTCGTTCGAAAGGAATATTTTGTACATAATCCTTAAACTTGTACAAGTGGTATATAGAATTTGTTCAGTAGGCGCAATTATAATGAGATAGACCCTTACAACGACCAACACTTTGTGGCAATGCTTGACAGCAACGGACCGGACCCGATTGAGCAGTTTATATCACGCAACTACAAACATATTAATTTGTTTCTTTATTATTTACTTCGACTCGTCCCGAGTTTTTGCCTAGTTCCCTTTAAACTTCTTTAACGTTTTTGTTCTCTTTTTCTTATCAGGTTCCTTCTATTTTAGCTACCATTTTTTGGTCGAGTCCTGATCCATCACTGTTGATAAATAATACAATTATGCAATTACATTGCGCTAGACACTTTTGAAGATGACACGATGAACAGATAATTTTATTTTGATTATGATATATTCGCATTTTAAATTTTATCTTGCGCAAACACAGGCTTCGTTAAGCTGTTTGTCAGACTACACATACAATATTGTTAAGTTCCCAAATGCATATCAACGTTCAATAATTAACAATAAAAAGAATTAAGATTCACTTTGATATGCGATACGTTTCATTCACTTACACGTAGAGAATTACTTGGAATAAACAAACGTTACATTTCGGGAGTCTTAGGATTCAATTATACTAATAATTATACCTCACACTAAAGTGCACGTCGGAATAATAAAGCATACATTGCTAATATATTCGAAAGTAATCCGCAATTGCGACTCCTACACGGGGAAAAATAATGGGATAGAATCAACATTGCTAGACAATGTACTCTGTCGGTAAAATAGTTATATAATTTCGGTAAAACAAAATAAGGTGCGCTGTTAGGGCAACGCAATGCATCATGTTGATCTTACAGATTTGTCCTATGTTGAGTCAATGCCATTTTGCTGTGAACAACTTTTTCCCCCGTGTTGTTTGTCATCCCTAAACGTAATTAGTCGAATGATGTTATCGAGACGATTTTGATTATATTAATCTGAGAATTATTATTACATATCGAAGGTAACTAACAAGATGCTTCTTGTCACAACCTTTTATAGAGTGTATACCATCGCACTTAACATATATTAAGTGTAGCCTTACAATATCCACTCGAATGATCGATTTACATACACTGAGAGAAACTCTTTAGAAAAATTCCCACGGTATACTGTAAAAATTACCGAGTAGAATCATCTCGTCATCTTAGTTAAGTATGTCTAACCTTATTTATAATTTGATAGAAGTAATTTTATTGATATAAATAAAATATTTGTTGTGTTTAATTACAGCAGTCTCTTGTAGTGAAATAATCTTACTGTTTTAAGGTTCGTTTACTGTAAACCATGGTTATTTTTCCAAAGAAATGCCTCTCAGCGTATGCAGTTCAACTTGCAATATTACTTAATTAGAATTAATCTATAGCTTTGTGATATTAAAGCGACTTTTAGAATTTTCAAAACTTTGTGAGAAAGTCTTTGTTGTTTCATTGTTGTCAAATATTGCAACATTCTTAACAATGATAAAAACTTGCAATTTACTTTTAACAAAAATCGGCCACAATGCGTGACCATATATATATATATATAGAATCAGGAAACTGAAAGTACAATGGAATTTCGTTATTATTTTGTAGTTTGTGGGAAAAGGCGTTGCTATAAAAACTGCATCAATTCAGTTGGCACTCCGGGCAGAGTAGCTGCCCTATCGAATCCCAGATACTATATGTACAAAGTCAATTTGATTAGTCACAAGCACGGGGCATTCGCCCCCTCTGACAGAATTTTACAGATAATGACAGTTATTTTATTATTCGATGAAAATATTCATTTTCTTATTCCTTTTCGCAAAAATACTATTTCGACGTTTGAGACTTTGGTCGCAACATTTTGTACAATTTATTTCACTGCTAGTAACTGTTTAATCCTCAACGTACTTTTGTTTTCGCACGAGTAATTCCATAATGATTGGTAATATCTCCGAGAATGTTAACCTTCGCTAATTTGATTCAATAAATATAACAATATAATTTCAATCCTCAACATTCGAGTTAAAATTTTTAACTTTCTTACAATTTATTCCTCGCTATAACATTCTCGGTTATACTCTGTCACTTTTAAAGCATTTCTTTGTTTCGTCAAAACCTTTTTCTTCTAAATATACCATATCTTATTATTACAATGTTCAAAACAAAAATAATTAAATTGTTTTATTTTTACAAAATGCCCTGCATTTGTTTGCCATATCTCATTTTGCTACAATTGATAATGCTCAGCCGTTTAAAATATACATTTGTAAAAATATAAGTAGCATTATGAAAATAGTTTGCTTAAAGTAAAATATATGATCCAAGTTCCATAACGAAGGTACTGTTTTACTTTTTTTCTTGAAAAGTTCCTTCACTTTCCGTTCTATCGTTGCTACAATTACTTGCTTATATTTTGCCCTTATATTATTAAAATTAAATAAAATTTACGCGTCGTCTTTGAGACTAAACAAATGAATTTCATAAACATATTTGCAGTTAATCTACGATCAATAAATAAATACGTGTAATATTACATTATTATTTGGAATAAAAATAAATAAATAAATAAATATCAATATAAATAAACGATATAAATTAATCAAAAATATAATAGTTTCATATCTGAAGATAAAATTATATAGACGTGTGACGCCTAAAAGTACGCGAACGTAAATACTTTTTAATACTTGTCTTTTTTTGTCTATATACAAACAAATTAGTCTTCAAAAGTTCAGTTGGAAAGCCAACCCTTAAATTCACATAGAAAAAATTACACTTACGACGATATTAATTTCATAACCCATGTATGCAGTTATAAATATTTGTACGTATGGAGTATACTATAATACGTGGAAGAACATTTATAATTATAGTACTCCAGTCAGTATTGTAAATAATATTTTTAATAGATATGATTATATTTATTATAAGATTAAAGAATATCTTTCATATCGAATGCATTCATTATATTCGAACTTCTAAAGATTGTTTTGTCAAATGCTTTGCCTGCGAAAGTGACATAATTGACGGTGTTTTGAAAACAAAAATTTTCAATATGCTTTCTTGCGTCAATCAATAGTACTTTAGTACCGAAATACATGTAATTTAAATAATTCTCCAGTACCGAAAATATCTCGGATCCACGAAAATAAAATTGCAAAGTAATTTATTTAAAAGCATTTTTATTAAATGTAACAGCAATCAAGTTAATTTGCATAAATAAAATAATAATACAAAGAAATGCATGTATGTGAATATTTTTGAATATCGTACGTACGATGTTTTTGCATTCATAATAATTTGTGTTCATAAAAACGCGAAAATAAATTAATTTAAAAATTATGTAGCAGTTAAAATATATATTCTATTTAGAAGTAGAATGATGTAGAATGTTACATTTATAAATGTGTATTAATAATGGTTATATTTAAAGATATATAGTTCAAACACTTAAATTCAATCTGGTTAAAATCTTTTTAAAGATTAAATTTATCTTATTGAAATATTGTAATACGTTATTGTATGACTTTCGAACTATACAATTTTTGAAATATATTTAATTTAATAAGTGAATGGCTATCTCAAATTGTTAAACTGAATATAAAATTATAATTTTAATTTTATATAAAATAATTGTATACAAATGATTCAGAAAAGATTATGAAATTTATTTCGCTGTTATCTTTATATGTTGACAAATAATAATCATGAATCTTCTGTACATGCAACTATTGAGATATATTTAAAAAAATTAACGAAACTATATCCGAATATTTGTTGTAATAATTTTGTAATCTATTATACGAGATAGATAGTTCTATGGTACGTCAAAAGAGTCTCTTGCTTATATTTTCTGAAATACTTCAATATGAAAATGCAAAATTATTTACGACTTTTCCAATAGTCGAATGAAATTATTTTCAGTCTTGTTACTCCACTAATGATCATTTTAGGGTCACAACATTACTTAAGCAAGATTAAGTAATTGAGGGTGAATTATTCTCAAAATGATATCGTCAAAGAAATGCTTTCTTATTTAAATTTTATTTCGTCCCTAAAATGATAAAAAAAAAAAAAATTGACCGAAAATCTCGAGTAATCTTAGTGAATCTAAACCAAAAGAACGGAGAAAAACAAATTGAAACAATAATAATATACACAAATTATATACCACAGATAGATGAAAAAAAGCAAATAAACAAAAAGAGACACATATATATACGAAGACTCTAATTTGTTATTTATAGGTCATAATATTAAAATATATATTCACATATATACACATTTAACGATTGATTAATGGTCAAACAAATATCCTAAAAGTATGCTCAGAACTAATCATACTACCGTGACAGTGAATCTGCAATATAAATGAATAATATATGCGTAAATAAAATAAAATTAGGCAGACTCCGAGATACCTGGCCCTTTCACTCTTAGCGTGAATTCTATTAATGTTTATAATTAATACTGCGGAGTTTAAATGTGCTCGCTTACATTAAGCCCACGAGAATTAAGTTTACAAATGTATAATACATTAAAATCGTATGCCAAAACCAAATATTCAGACTTGGGTGAGGTGGTTTGGCATCCCACTTTTGGCTTCAGGTATTTTTTTTTCTCTTCATACTTTAATTCCTAACAATACTAAGACAGGACCATTAAATCAATGAATTAAATACATCTTAGTACACTAAAAGACGATCATTTCCGAAGTCAACGAATACTATATTGCCATTGGGGGTGAGGGCAATTCCAGATGGACGTTCCATTTCGGTATCGCGAGTACCGTTGGAACCGAACATCCATTTGATTCGCATGCTGGAGTCTAGTACGATGACGCGATGATTCTTCGAATCGGCTAGGATAATATTGCCTTCGTCATCGGCGATTATACCTTGGGGACGTTGTAGCGTGGTTTTCGAGTCAAAATAGATCTTGAGAATTCGACATTTGCGGAAGTCCGAGTCGATGCTCAGGATGTGGTGGTAATTGAAGTCGGTTACGAGGAGCTTACCGTCGGGGGTGAAGCAAACACCGCGCGGGGAATCCAGTACTTTGTAGCCGAATTTCACGTTTTCACAAACGCGACTCGCGTCCGAGGGCTCGAATTGTCGAATGAAGTGGCCTTCCGCACTGAACATTTGAATGCGACGGTTTCTTGTATCGGATACCACGATTTGACAGTAGGAATTACTTGCCACGTCCCACGGGTAGCTGAACTGTCCTTCAAACGAGCCTCTCGATCCAAATTCAAAGAGGAATTTACCTTCCACTGTTAATATCTGAAACAGATAACGGCGGATAATTAAATATTTTAATACATTCGTCAAATAGATTTTTGTTGTTATTTTTAGTCTAAATAATAACACTAATCGCGAAACGCTAACAATCTTTTCTTCCAAACAATGTCCGTTCCAAATTGATCCCGAAAATATAGTCAAAATATGCGATATATTGGTAACGTTTCAGAGACATTTCAAGATATAGATATTTCTTAAGATTTCTCAAGGAAAAGTATTATCCGGAGGAGTATTTTCCATAGACACCTCGATAGGTGGACATTGCTTAAGGTATTTTAAGATATCTTCAGGATATCTCGAATATCTTTTGTTATTAGGGTTGCAATATATTATATAAACAACAAGCAAAGAATTGCCTAACTAACCTGAATTCTGTGATTGTCTTTGTCTGCAACAATGAGTCTTTTTCTAGCATCAAAACACATGCCAGCGGGTCTGGAGAATTGCAAAGGTCCGCTTCCGGCTTCGCCGATGGTACGCACATAATTTCCATTAACCTCAAATACTAGAAGACGATTGTTGGATCTGTCAGCGACAACCATGTTGCCATCAGAATCACAGGCGACACCCCAGGGCCTTGTCAAGGCCAGCGGGTTACCCTCTGGATATTTAATCACCATCAATGGCAAAGGTACGGGACTTCCGGCACGACATTGTGTCACAACATTATGACGTGCCAGAAGGATAGGTCTTCCCAAACGGATGTGGGAAGTATGTCTACCGTAACCCACAGCTCGTTCTGGATGATAATTGCTTGTAAGCGCATTATTTGAAAAAATTGATTCTGGATTGACTACAGACGATTTCGCTTCCTGAATTTCGCCATAATTCTGCAGTACTTCCAACAGCTTATTTTCGAATCCATTCAATTTGATGTTATACTGGGTGATGTCGGGAAAATGGTCCTTCAGGTAACGCACGTATTCAATCTGAAGGTCAAATGTAAATATTTAACAAGTTATTTGAGATATATATATTTTTTAATATTTATTTGGATAAAATATTATTTAGAGTAGACAAATACTCCGCTGAAAAAATAGGGGGAGGGGGTAAGATATCCGAAGTCATTTGTCGCCATTTTTACATTCAGTATAATAATTTTTACCTCGACTTTTTTCTTGGTGTAAGTGTTACACTTTTATAATATATTATAGTTCATTTACACACTAAACTGTAAAATAATTTTGGTGTTCAATCAATTTGATTTAAATTGTTATTTTCTAACATTCCTATTATTTCCTTAAAGACTTTCCAACTGTGTCATAAAAAATGGAAATTAATATTTCTTTTGGGAGTTGCACTTTATTTATCTATGATTTATAATTAATTTATTGGTTTCCAAATATAAAAAAAGCCAATCACTGATTTCTTTTACTGTCAAATTACAAAATATTTTAAAGTCAATCTTTAAAAGTTTTCTGTCTCCTAACTATAAAACATTTATAATTTAAATAATTGAATAAAGACCGCTTCTTATGGCATATAAAAGTACTGACATGGCTAATATTAATAATTCATTGTTCTCTGAAAATTTCTACTAAAATAATAGTAATAGCAATTACAAAATAAGTCCAACGCAAAGCAGTAAAATAAAAGGGGCCAAACAAAAAATAATGAAAATGCACTCGTACCTGAGACTGCGCGAAACGTTGTAAATTGATCATATCAAACGCATTGCCCCCATTTTCCAAAACAGTTTTAAGATTAATGGAGGCAATTTTCAAAGCTTTTTCCATAATCAAAACTGTTCTTTTTCGATTTTCTAAATAACTTAATCTTTGCGTAGTCAAATTGTGGATAGTTGACAACAGATCTTTTTCTTTCTTCTCCAAAGCGTCCTTAGTTATATTAACCTCTTTAATTACTGATGCTGCCGTAGTCTTGCTTAAAGCAATAATGTTGAGTTCGGCGTTTTCAATTTTTTTCTGTCGTAACAAATAAAATAAATAAACAATTAAAGTGTGAAAACTTTCGACGCGCCATTAAATTGTCGAGCCACAAATTTCTTTCAAACGAAAAAAAAAAAAAAAAAAAAAAAAAAAAA